>PISX010004019.1:0-90866 GCA_004024625.1 Mellivora capensis
TAATTAATTAATATTTTATTTTAAAAAGGAAGATATTTTAAAGTAAATTAGTGTAGAAAGGTTAATGTGGCTATTATTAAAATAATGGCCTCCAGTAAATTCTACCATCCCATTTTACCATATCTTGTCTCCTTGAGAATGTATCATTACTACTCTTTCAGGGAGATTCTATTTTTCCTTTCTCTTTTCTCATCTGAGCTTGTTTCTTTTGGTAGCTGCGCTCAAAGATGGTCCACAATGAACCAAACCAAATCACAATGAACCAAAAATTCAAATTTTTGTGTAGATTCTCCCATACCAAATCTAGGTTGTGATATTTGTATTCAGTATAATTGAGAAAAGGCTACTATAACATTTATGCACTTAAGAAAACCGGAAAGCTTCCCTTTTAATGATTTTGGGAAGTCTGAGCTGTTTAAGAAAGCTAACTATCATACTGAAGAGACCATGTAGAAAAACCACATGGATGACCATGTGAAGAAACAAGGCCTTACTACTATATGAAGATATAAATGCATACCTTCTAGGGCCCTGAATCCAGCTTTCCCACTGCCTTTGGAAGAGATTGTCCAATGTGACTGAACCATCTTGAAGCTTCAATCTTAAGTCTCCAGATGACTTATATCCCCAGATGATGTCTTTTATCTACCCACCCATCCAATGAGAAACCCTCAGCTTGCCATTTTGTTGCTGTATGACTTTATGTAATCTATTTAAACATTTCTAAGTGTCAATTTCCTTCTTTTTAAGAGGATATATTATTGGTATGATATTTCAGATGAATTGAGATTTAAATAAGAATATGTTTGAAGTTTATAATATAGCATGTGCCGTAATTGTTAAAAATCTATAAAATTAAAAAAAATTGCAATAACTACAAAATGGAAATATTTTATTTTCTTCTATATATAGTGAGGAACTTATAAGAAACTGTTTTATAAAACTTCTTGTGCATACTCTATGGAAATTGCTAACTATATTTTACATTATATTCTCTGTCTTCTTTATAAAGACCCATTGAAGAAAGCTTTTTCAGATCTAAATACCAGAAATCATTTTAGTTGTGAAGAACAAATAACATACTTATAATTTTTACACATTTTATATAAATTAACATAAAATTGCTCTTTGCATTGGATGTTAAAAATTTCCAAGTCAAATGAAGATTTCTCTGAATCCAATAAGCGTACAGGTCTTTACTGTTAGCAGTGTATACTCCAGTCCCACTCCTGGTTTTAGGCAATAAAACTTTGCATTTAAGAAATTTGTCTCTAAAATCAAACTGAATCACATTTAATTACTATTATTTAAGTATTTAATAATACTTCATCCTCTTAAAATGGGGGGTGATGATAGAATACATGGTCCATTTTGAACACAGTGAATATGAACTTTATCCTATCGCTACTTGCTAGCTCATGGTAGGAAAAAAATAAGTCAATGTTTACTGAGTAAATATAACATAGAGCATGACATAAAAGATAGGAGCTCAAGTCAGGAAATCTGGAATCAATCAATTTGTAAATTTACTTTTGACTTTTATTTTCTTTTATCTGCAGTCAATTTTTAACCAAAGGTTTTTCAAGGCTTGATATTTGTGAATCATCGATGGGTTATATTTGTATGATGAATATTATTTTGCTTTCAGAGATTGCACATGACCACATAGGGTCACATTATATAGATGTGAGAGTTTACACTAGGAAGCCTGCTAATTTGAGAAAGTAAAAATCCATACAAAATATGTATACTGAAAATGCAAATCTGGGCTTTATCATTCTGCTCATGACCTTGGACAGTTCCTTAAAATCTCTGGCCTCAAATGCTATCAAATATAAAATGGTAATGAAAAAGCAAATGTGTTTAGCAATGCGAAACTTTACCCAACAGTTGTTTACATTTTCTTCTCTATAACTTTTATGTCCTGTATGATTTGGTTAGCTTTGGGGGAAAACATACAAAACTCATGGCTAACATGGTTCATACACATAAGAGAAAACAACAGTTATAAAGTCAACCTATTAGTATGAAAAATTACATATAGAAATACTCTTTCAGTGGAATTTTATATTGTCAATTTAAATTACAAATTGTATAAACACACACGTGTGTGTGTGTGTGTTTGTGTGTTTGAGGGTAGAGGCTAAAACCTGTTGAAGAGTCCATGTGCAATTTCCTCTGAGAAAGAATAAGAATACTGTCAGGATTATTTATGTCCTCCCCCCACAAAAATAAGACACATAAGAAGGAATCCTATGCCTGCAGATCTTTGAGTATAAATGTTTTTTTTTTTTTTAATTAATTTATTTGTCAGAGAGAGAGGGAAAGAGAGAGAGAGAGAACAGGCAGACAGAGTGGCAGGCAGAGGCAGAGGGAAAAGCAGGCTCCCTGCCAAGCAAGGAGCCAGATACGGGATTCGATCTCAGGACGCCGGGATCATGACTTGAGCCTAAGGCAGCTGCTTAACCAACTGAGCCACCCAGGCGTCCCTATAAATGGGTTTTGTATCAAAGTAGCTAATAGTTTTAAAAAGTGAGGGGCAAAAATATGATTATTTTCTCTAAATAAGTATATAATGGAAAATTCTGTGATTTTTTATGCCTTGGGCCATAAATAATATGTGCTATAAATATCCTCTGATTATCACTGAAATT
This sequence comes from Mellivora capensis, assembly GCA_004024625.1. Lineage (NCBI taxonomy): Eukaryota > Metazoa > Chordata > Mammalia > Carnivora > Mustelidae > Mellivora > Mellivora capensis. The sequence continues at coordinate 2,655 of PISX010004019.1, forward strand.
TCCCTGTCCCTCCCATAATTCACTTTGAAAATGTTTAAGATTACAAATACCCCTAAGAAAAGTCATTTGTACATTGTATAGTATACATACCTAGTTATATGTATGCTGATTCATGCAGTTCCAGGAATACAGAAAAGCTATACTCATGATTCTAATTCTATAAATAAATGATAATAATGGCAACTTCTCCTTTTAGTGTGTTCTCTATTCTTTTGTGCATTGATCGTGAAATATTGGTGAAGATCAAATACTGAAATATGATAATTTTTTGTAGTTTTAATATGGCAATAATTTCTCATTGTTATAGATAAGTTTGAGATATAAATTCTTGTTTACACATTCAGTGAGAAATCTAATTCTCAGCCTCTGGCTTTTAAATGTTTTGTGACTTTTCTTGCTTTGTGACAGTTGTAGCAAATATTTTGCTCCTCATGCAGTGTAACTGGCATTCTGCCACAGTTACTTAGACCCAGCCACGGACTGTTAGCTCTAGGGAACTGCCATGATGAAGTAAAGCTTTTTCAAACTCTGAGTAATTAACAGAAATGTTTACAATGGGGAAAAAGTGTATATCAAATCTCCTTTAAAACATCAATAGATTTTGAGCTTGCTCTAAATTTGAATATTTCAACAGCTGCACTAAGGTTCTATTGTAGATGTTTCCTACTGCCTTAAAAGCTTTGCCTGAATTTGTTCATTAGCAAGATCATATAAATTATATCAATAAAGATACACAGAATGACATTTAAGAAAATATTATATTCTGCACAAAAATTCAAGGCAATGTGATTAAGAATAAAAATGACTGAATTAAGTATTACTGGGTACATACATAAACTGCTTAAAGTTATGTGTGAGAGGAATTGCTGGTGACAAAACAGACTTTAAAATCTGGGTTTGTAATATTACCTAAGATAAAATGGGCTAAGCTCATCATAACTGTTCATTAGGTAGAGGTTTCTCTGTAGACAGATTATACCTGATTGCTTCAACATCACACATCATTTCCATCTTCCTCAATTCACAGAAAAATACAATTTTATCTCACAGTTCTGATTTCTCTCTAAGGTAGGTTGCCAACAATTAGGGGGCAATGCAGGCACATTGCTCAAAAATCAATTGATATAGCCTACCAAGTTTAAAAAAAAAGTGTTTCACTATTTAAAAATTCTTCAATTTGGTATAAATAAAAATCAATAGAAGTTTGTAAATATTCAAAGAGATTCCAAAGTTCTTTAAAATCAACACAAAATTTCTAGTTCAGCTTCTCTTTGTTTAAAGAAACATCATGTGTATAAAAGTTAAATCTCTTTGAGTCTTCATAGGTAAAATATAAACAAGTATTCAATACTTGCTTGTTAAATAAAAATATTTTATAAATGTGAGTGTAATCAATGAGGAAACTTTATTTTTCTCTTTGCTTAAATTAGATGCATATAGTAGGCATTCGTTCATATCTAGTTAAGTATTTTTGATAGATGATAAAGAGACAGATAGATGATATTATACAATGAGGTCAAAATATTTACATGTGGAGACAAAGTGAATTGTTACTAATCTATTAGGAGCTCTATCTCTAGTTATTTATACATATGGCCTAAAGTTGATTGTCTGGTCTTAGTTACCTATATTGGTTACATACTTTTAGTATTCAGTGTGTTTTAAGCAGGACATTCTTTAGTTTATATTCTTAAAGGAAATTAAATATAAAATGACATATTTATTGAAATTAGTTATGAAAAACACTTGGTCCAATGTACTTTCAGTGTGAAAAATACTATTATAAGAAAAATGTAATCTCTCCATAAACCAAATTATTCAGGAAGACACTAGCATAAATCCCCAAAATATTCTTTCAAAAGACATTATGCACATCCTCCATTCTTCCACCAAACTTTTTTTAAAAACTTATTCAATTGAGAGAGAGAGATGGGGATGTGAATGGGCAGAGGGAGGGGGAGAGAGAGTCTTAAGCAGACTCCATGCTGAGTGCAGAATCTGACCTGGGGCTCCATTTCTTGACCTTGAGATCATGACCTGAGCTGAAGCCAAGAGTCAGAAGCTTAACCAACTGCACTACACGGGCACCCCACTTCTATCAAATTTTTGTCAAATTATCTTATTTACTTGTCTAATAATTTAAGGTAGATAATTAGAAATATTTCTTTCAAATTATTATGATTAAGATGTATATCTCTTATCTGAGAAGATGTGAAGAAACATTAGAGCTTTTTCTAATGTTTAAAAACATTAGAGTTTTTCCATTTATTTATTTATTCATTATACATTAATCACCTGATTTGTCGGTAACTTTTTTAGACCCTCTTTCATGAACCTTAGCACAATTTAATTTGTCTAAATCTGTTATTGCTTTTGGCAATTTGGGAGGCACCAAGGGATAATATAAAAAACTGAAACAATATAATACAACAAACATAATACAACATGGCATAATATAACAGCATAATTTAAGAGAAAGGTTAAATTTTAGGTGAAAAAAGAACTTGGATAGTCAGGGGATATCAGTGATATGAGGCCAGAAAGGATCATATTGTTGATAGTTGACAAGTGGAACAACTAAGAGTAAAAATGATCTCTAAGTTAATATAGGCATTGGATTGTATGCTTGGAATGAAAGCTTGGGGAAGAGCACTGTGGTTATTGCTTTGACTGCACCTGGATCAGCTCTCCAGTGTACTTTTCACTCTTCAGGGAGAGATTATTTGCAAGGGGAACCTCAAAATTTCTCTAAAAGCACACTTTGCATTTAGGCAGAAACTAAGGAAAAGTCCAAAGTCTCCTAGAACAGAGGCTACACCATTAGGAATGACTTGTTCAATATACAGCACAAACTACAAAAATACATTGTCTATAGAACAAAACTCTGGTACCTAATATGATATTATTATGACAACATTTCAACAAGGAAAATAAAATAAACCTTTAGATGGGGCTTAATTTTTGGATCACTTAAAAATATTCTTTTTTTTTTAAGATTTTATTTATTTATTTGACAGAGAGAGAGATCACAAGTAGGCAGAGAGGAAGGCAGAGAGAGAGAGGGAAGCAGGCTCCCTGCTGAGCAGAGAGCTGCATGTGGGGCTAGATCCCAGGACCCTGGGATCACGACCTGAGCCAAAGGCAGAGGCTTTAACCCACTGAGCCACCCAGGCGCCCCTCACTTAAAAGTATTCTTAATTCAGTGTATATGCAACAATTTGCTGGGGTTGGTTGATTTAAGAAGACGGGTGCAGGAGAGGAAATTTGACATAGCAGAAATGTCTGGTATAATAATTTAAGAGAAAGCATTTAAAAATCATTGGGATGCAAGAATACTAAGGTGAGTCAATCAAGAGACATAATAATAGAGATTTAAGAGCACAGAATCTGGAGTTAGAGTGCTTGGGTTTAGCTTTGTGACAAAGTGGGTAATATACTGAGCTCTGATTTGAAATGATACTGAGACTATTCGAAGCAGTGTTTGTTAAACTTCAGTCTGATTAAAAATGTCCTAGAGGAGATTGTTAAAAATGCTGATCATTGTTCTTAATACCACATTTTGATATGATAGATCCAGGTCAATCTGGTGCAGTAGGCCTCCAGATGAAAAATTTTAAGAGTATTTATTTAAAAATGCTATTTTTATTTTCAGAAAATCCATTTCAATCTTTTTAAAAGTCTTCTAGGTCAGCTGCTGAAGGAATGACTCCTGGGAAAGGCAAATTACTGCACAAGCTTATAAATTACTAAAAATAATATATGTATAACAATGATTCTCTCAATTTGCATTGTGTGAGCTCTAGATGTAAGCAACTCAAAATCTATGATTTGGGAGTTTGCCTTATTAATCTGTTAGATTGAATTATCAATCAATATTGACTAGGACTTACATCGTGGAATGCATATTAATGTATATTATTGGGTCTAATGAGCGATAAGATAAAAATAAGGTAAACTCATTATTCCTGAATTTTATTTACAATTTTAATAATAGCTTGGAAATATGTTCTAAGCTTAGGATTTTCATTATTATTATTACTTTTTAAGATTTTATTTATTTATTCATGAAAGAAAGAGAGAGGAGCAGAGAGCCTGATGTGGGACTCAATCCCCGACCCAGAGCTGAAAGCCGATGATTAACGGATTGAGCCACCCAGGCACCCTTGGGATTTTTAAATGATGAATTTATTTAGTAGTCTATGCCAGCACATCACTGATTAGATGAAGATACCCAAAATGTGGAGCATGACTAGCCATTGTGATACAGAAAAAAAACTCTAACACACACACTTGGTAAGATAAGGATATTAAACTCTACTAGTATTTAATTCATGAATTGGTATTAGTACCATCTCATATCTCATAAGAAAGTGATGTATCATTTATGATAAGCAGAGAAGGGTAGGATTTTTCACATTGTGGGCACATTGACAATGGTGGCTTCATTTATTCATTTGCTTTTCATATAGTACAGCTTGCCTGTTTCTGCTTATGACGATTTACAGATTTAACATGTAACTAATCTAACATGCACAAAATCAGCACAGCACATAGAAAACTTTGCAATGAAACAAGGTTTGAATATAAGCACAAGAAAACAAGAACATAGCAAAGTTGAACATTCTCAATAATTGTTTAATGACTCATCAGCAAAGTCACAGTATAAAACTAATGACAATTTGTAGTACACTACTTAACATAAATTTTAAAATGTTTTGTCATTCTCTTTAAGATTTAGATTTTTAAAAAACATTTATTTATTTATTTGAGAGAAAGAGTGAGCATGAGTTGGGGGAGGGATAGAGGGAGAGAATCTTTAAGCAGATTTCCTGCTCAGCATGGAGCTCAACTCAGGGCCTGATTCCTCCACCCATGAGATAATTACTGGAGCAGAAACCAAAAGTTTGAAGATTAACTGACTGAGCCACCCAGGTGCCCTAAATTCAGATAGTATTTTTAAATATGAATGTGAAAATACTAGTTTTGCTTTCTTTAGTAAAAACACATTCTATGAAAAGAGAAAGAACTTTTAAATAGTTACTTAGAATAGTTTCCTTGGTATTTTACTTTGTTATTTACAATGAGATTTCTATCATTTATAAAAGCCCTCTCAGAGTCACATACTTAAAAATCTGTAAACAAAGAATTTTTAATCTATTTAAAAGTCTTTCAAAGAAAGATGTGCTCTAAATATAAAAAGCAAAAAAAGCATTGCATTTTCCATTACTTTTTTTCCCCATTACTTTATAAGAACAATTGAATAACATGAGGGAGAATGAAACTTTACAAGCAAAATTTTAACAAAAATATTTGCATAATGATTAGATTGATTTGGAACCTGATCATCAAAATTTAGGAAACACAGCTAATAATGTATTTTGATTTGGATCCATTTACCTATGAAATCTGCTTTTCAGTTATGGTAGCCATTAAATACAATTATCAAAATAAACCTCCAAAGTACAAAGTTTTATGCCAAAACTTTAAAATATAATGAAGCATATTTAATCATGCTGCCTTTTAATAATAAACTCCACATGATTTGCAAGTATATTAGACTACACACACATGTTGATACATAGAGTGGAATAAGTCATATGTGAAACCAAGGATTTAAATTCAACAAGATTTTTACATAGGAAAACAGACTTCTTTGTTTTTATAATAGAATAATATTTTAAAGGATATGGTACTTTTATCTCATCCATTTTGATTTATATTTTTGGTTATCCTCCATAATGTAAAAATATTTTAACACAACATTCCAAGAATAGAATAAGGCATTTTAAAAATAAGCACATAAATAAACATATTTTAAGGTCAATCTTTAAGAAGTTTTACTGATTAAAGATCAAAAAAGTTTGAAAACTAATGCTGTTGGCATAAACATCTTTAGATCTTGACAATGATTCAATAATCAAAAATTTCTCTAAATTTAAAGCTAAGAAATATGGCCATGTGAAAACACGTATCTTATCAGTGTACAAGATTTTATTTACTTCTGAAGCCATAAACTCTGGATAAACATGACATAAAATAAGTTAATGAAAATGAAATGTGGATCCTCCTGAACTAAATCAGCATGTTTAGATACAAACATTAAGAACATGATTGAGAAAATTTACTTTTATTGATATTAGTAGACAAGGGTTAAAAAGCACTGCAGCATTGGGGTGCCTGGGTGGCTCAGTGGGTTAAGCCTCTGCGTTTGGCTCAGGTCATGATCTCAGGGTCCTCAGATGGGGTCCCCTGTCAGGGTCTCTGCTCGGCCGGGAGCCTGCTTCCCCCCTCTCTCTGCCTGCCTCTCTGACTACTTGTGATCTCTTTCTCTGTCAAATAAATAAATAAAATATTTTTTTAAAAAGCACTGCAACATTAAGTGTAAAAAGCATTTTTAAAACAAAATGATTCTGATTCTTGATTATTTCCTACAGGCATTTTAAAGCACAAAGATTTTGGCTAAACTTCTTAACCTTAATGCCACCATAAGTTAATTAACACCAGTACAAATAAACATAGCTGTGTGTAGAATGTCTCAGAGTATATAATTTGTGTTTTACATGTAAAATGTTTGAAAAAACATGTTGCTATGAGAACCTGAACTATGAAAATTAATCCATGAGCCTGCAAATTCTACAATGATCAAGAAATGTCCATAAGATTATCCATATGCAAATAATGCATTATAAGTCATTTTAGAGCACATAGTTCATTATTTGTTTTTAAATGCTTTACTATGAAACAACATATAAACACCAACTTTCGATAATATCAATATATTTGAAAATTTATGCAAATGTATGTTTCTTTAGTATAACGTGGTACAGTATAGAATATTACAGTATTATGCATGATATAAAATAAAAAATAGCTGAACAAAATGGAATTATGTAGAACAGGGATTATAAATCCAAATGTCTTTATTTCAATGTGCATTAAATATAGGTGATTTTTTTTTAATTTCTGCAAAGAAATATGCTCTCTCCAATTCTTTATGTAACATTAACCTTGGGGTATATCACATGTCTTCAAACTTTTGGTAGAGATATAAATACATCAAACTCTTCTCCTAATATACTACAAATACCCAAAGAAGAGATAAAAAATGAAAGTAGACACTTCTAGTAGCAACCTGAAGAGGTGGGGACTGTTGGAGACAGCAGCAAATATGTCCAGTACTGGTGGCCACTCAGGGACATGGAAAAAGTTCTGACAGATTTTCTTTTCAACAGATATATCGATTTATATATGAAATCTACTGATTGCTTTTTGTCAGCTCCAATCTATAAGATGAGATAGAAGACAAATGATACACTCTGCTGACTACTACTATAATACCACATAAGTCCATGGACATTAATTTCTATTTCCAGATAAAGCCTCTGAAATACTGATTAATGGCATTATTCCCTCTGGGGGAAAATATTAGAAATTTTTACCACATTTACAAAAAACTTTGTTCTCCAAAGTAAAAGCTGAATAGCTGTTAATAAAATATGGGTATCATAAAGAGATGATCCTCTATTATTGTTCAAATGGGGTAGAATAGAATGAAGGAGATCTTCACAGGAAGCCCAGATAAAACCCAGGAAAAGAAATACTTGCTCCAAGTATGGTTATAAAGTTAACATATGTGGTTGAGACATACACAAATTCTACTTTTGTATGCAGTTAGTTATTAGTTCCCATCTAATTTACTTCTCCTGCATTTCAACATTTTTCAAATCCATGAGAGAGTGACTCATCATTAGCCTGGAAAGACAGTAGGATGAGGTGAAAAGAGCATCAGCTTAGAAGCTGTGTATTCTTGGGTTTGCATGTCGTTTAGTGATATAGCTTTAAACAACTCACTAAATCTCTGTAAGTTTCTATTCATTATTATATCTATTTCATAAGGTTTATTGTGTTGATAAATACGTGAAGCCTCTGTACCATGTAGTACTGGTAATGGTCCTTGATGAATGTTAGCCTTCTCCTGATGCAGGTTGTTTATATACCTGTAGTTTAGATGTTGAAAGAACATATATTTGCATACTATTAGGGTATATATCCAAATGAAGATATTGAGGAGAATGATTCAAATTGTCCACATGGCAAAGAGAGAAATGTGAATGATTTAAGTAAATTAAAATGAAAGATTATAAACTGGTTATTTTATTTTCAAACACTGTTGGTGCAAATGCAAAATGGTATACTTGTTATAGAAGACAGTTCTGTAGTTTCTCAGAAATGTAGACATAATCTCATTATATGATCCAGAATTTTTGTTCTTAGATATTTCCTAACTGAATTAAATGCTATGTCAACACAAAAACCTGCACACAAGTGTTTATACAAGCTTCATTCATAATTACCAAATGTTGTGAGAAACCAAGATGTGTTTCAATAAGTTAATGGATAAAGTGTGGCACAGTCATACAAGAGTGTTACACAGCAATGGAAAATGAGTTTTCAAACCAGGAAAAACATAAAGGAACCTTAAATTCATGTCAAAATTCATGTTAAATTCAATGAAAGAAGTCCATTTGAAAAGGCTATATACTGTAAGATTCTAACAATATGACATTCTAGAAGAGGCAAAACTAAAGAGACAGTAAAATTATCAGTAAAAAAAAAATAGATTCCACATGGAAGAAAATGAGTGGAGGATTATTGGATATGTGGATTAAAAAAGAATATGATTCCATTTATTAATGTTCGATACTGATGGCTTTTAGGTCTTACTCTTCCGTTTTCCCTTTCTGCCCCACATCTGGGAAAACTGATAAGAAAATTTGGATACTCCTTTTAGCAACAGTAGAATTTCGAATCACAAAATTCCCTGCCTTTACGATATTCTCACTCCTGCCATAGCCCCAGCAACCATAAAACCTCAAGCCAGTTTCCTTATTATTTTTTGATCCATTTGGGAGCCACTATGCTTTGCCTAAAAAGCCTTAACCTTTTCACAAACTCTTAGGGTGTATATGTTATCATCATTATCATCAGAACCAGGTTTTGGGTGGAGGTTCCATTTTGTATCTGTAGGATGTTCACAACAGTTTGTGCTATGGGCAGCTTGTCCAGATAATGACCGCTAGTACATATAAGGAGTCCTTTATATTTTTCTGTGTTGCTCACTAGTTCTGCTGACTGCTGACAAGTGTTGTGATGATGCTACTAAATTTCCTACCAGTTGGGGGGTGGGGAATGTATGGTATTGCTAGTTACTCTTGCATTAACATTAGTATAGTGAGGCATAATTTACTTACCTTTTATTTATGGAGATAATATCTCAGTCTTTGAGGCTCAAACTGTAGAGCCTCCATTCTTTAGAGAAAATGTGATGTAGCCCTTACCCCAACATAAAAAGCCTTACCCTCATAGTGGCCCATATGGACCAAAAAAAAAAAAAAAAAAAAAAAAAGTCCTAATGAGTCTCCAGTATTGATTTATTGACTATCAATAGCTTTACACTTTTTTCCCTAGTTAAATGTGGACATTCTTTGCAAATTAAAACACTTTCTTATAATAATTCTGTCAGGGATATTTAGGTTTTAGGGCCCAATAGTATTTTGTCTCAGGAATTGTTAGCATTCACACATGAAGCAATGCTTAACTGAGTGGATGTTATGCAAGGGTTTAGGATGTATATCATTGAAACAAAGAGACGATATCAAGCAGGAATAGAGAACTCAAAAACACAAGTAGTAAAGTACACACTATGCCTTGAACTTCCAATATCTTAAAATTCAGGATGGCCATGAATAGTCTGTAAACCGCATGACTTATATTTCAATGAAGAGCTATATTCAAAATGATGCTTCACATACTTAATGCACTAGGAGGCAGAATATATTATTAGACTATGTAGCAATGGGAGCATTCTGGTTAGTGATGTGACTTTCTTAGAAAGAAGGAGTCGAGCAACCTACTGATTGCTTCTAACCTGTTCTTCTGTTGAGCAAGTTCAGACCTGCTCAGTCACCAAAAGGAAGAAGTTATATATCCCCAAATATATCTCTCATCAGTTCACCCTGTAACCTTTGAGGGTTCTCTATGTATAAGTATCTCCATCTGTTTTAATTGATCACTGGGTTGGGTTGTAAAATGGTTTCTGTTTCAGAGAAGTTTCTATAATTTGTCTGAGAGTTGAGTATCAATAAGATCCCTAATGTTTGGCCAGAGGAGAAGTAATAGATCTATAAGCTTTAAGAGGTCAGTTATGAAACAGCCATGGAATATCATTTGTGGTAGTTTATCCACATCTGTAATAGGGAAAGAGGGAGATTTTTTTACTCATTCATTTCCAACAATGAATTCCCCACATTCTTCCTTCTACAATGGTCAGTGATGTTCATATTAAACCAATCAAAGCTTGTTATCTACCCCAATTAAAGAGATCCTGCTGGGGGATTACCCAAATTCCTTTATTCTTTTTCTGGAGTGAAGAGGCTTACAGGATCCAGAGTCACAATTTTTTAATCATAAATGACAACTGGGAGCAAATGAAGGACCTATAGAACTTCCAGAAAAAAAGTCATTCTTCAAATTCATGTCAGTTCAGGTATTCTTGATCTGAGCAATATGACCTACCCAATTTTTCACTGAGGTTATGTAAATTGTCTATCTCTGAGGCCAATGCAAAGGTGGGTTGGGAATGATGAAGGGGAGAGAAGAAAGAGGGAGATACAGAGAGAGAACACATTATCTCCACTGACTCTCAGCCACCTGAGAGCTCATCTACAAAGAAGATAAGATCATATATAACACAAAAATAATTGAAAACAGTTGAAATTCATGTTCTTGTGGAGGTTATTGGTAGAGAAGCTGTTATGGTTGGCATTATAGTCTGTGGGGCAGTATGACTCACACAATGAAAAATAATTTTCCTTTGGGCATTCTGCTCCACTGTTGTGGTTTCATTATTATGACAAAATTTATCATTGATCCAGTGGGCTATAAAGATATTGGTCACAATATTTGATTTGGATTTCTCAGTCCAAATGTTTTTTTTTAAAACTGTGCACATACATACACATGTGCAACATAAAGATTTAACATATGAGCCTGTTGCTGTATCTATTTTCATAGAAGGAAAACTTATATGGGGATTTAATAATTCCATGCCTGTTGAACTATTAGCCTTATTATATAGTTAACTTATTTGTTTTGACCTATAAATCTGTATAAATGTAGAGATAGGTCAATCTGTCTATAGCTGAGAGTATCATGTGATGTTCTGCCCATTATAGGAAGGATCCAATGTTGTTTGCTATTGGTAATTCATTGCTATTATGAAACAGTATTTTATTGGTTCATCCACCTCAGAGGTGGGTTGTTAGGAGATTATCCTGGTTTTTAATGAGTGCTTAGTCACATTTATGAAAATGGCTAAGGTTTTAGGAGTTAGTTTTACCTCTTAACCAGAGGCATAATTTTCTTAACAAAATGGAACCTTTAGGGGTTTGGCCCACATTATATGATTTTACCTCAGAGAGACTAATTTCAAAGTGAGACAGGTTGGAACTCTATGACTTTTAAAAAAATTGTTCAAATTGAAGTATAGTTGACATATACAAGTTTTAGATATGCAACATAGTGGTTTAACAATTATATACATTAGGAAGACTCACTTTGATGAGTATAGTTACCATCAGTCACTAAAATTATTACAATATTATTGCCTATATTCCCTATGCTGCACTTTCCATCCCCATAACTTATTTATTTTATAAGAGAAATTTGTACCTTTTAATCTCCTTCATTTACTTTGCCTATCCCTCCAATTCCTTCCCACTAGTTTGTTCTCTAAATTTATGAGACTATTTCTCTTTGTTGTTTGTTTTGTTTTTTAGATTCCACATTTAAGTGAAATAATAGGGTATTTGTCCTCTCTCTGATTTATGATAACTATGCCCTTTTTTAAAATAATGGAATAGGTTTCCATTAAGATCCTGTAACAGACCAGTTAGTAGTAGCTACTAAAGACAGGTAGGAAGTCCTAGAGTTTACAAATCCAAACTGGACAAATATGAAGAGAGCCTTGATAACAAAAGTTCTAGTCATCCTGAGGTTGGCAAGTAATATCTGCAATTTCATAGGGACTAAAGAAAATTAAAAGACTCCAGGGAAGAGCTTAATTTATCATTGCCTTGACTATATTTAAAGCTTCTTGGTCTCAGAGACTCCATTCAAATTCAGATATCTATTTATTTGGTATAAAGGCTGTAGCAAATTCCCAGATGTAGAATGTGCTATCTCCAATTTTTAAAGAGGCAATTTGTTTTCCAGTTTATTTGTAGTTGGTAGATGAAAGGTAAACAGTTTATCTTTAGATGTTCATACAGCCACCAACGGTTCATACTGAACCAACATTCCCTCAATCCACTGATGATAGGTTGCTGAGCATATCAAATTAAAGGTGGGGAATCTTATTTTTATTGTCTTTTTAGAAGGCTATAAGAATAAAGCATTGGCAATATCCAAAGCAAGATAACAAATGAAGTAGCTACAAAACACTCACTATTAGGGGTAAGTACTATAAGTTTTAAAGTGGGAAAACAAAACATAAAACAAAAAGCAAACTGGTTTATGGTGGAAAAAAGATCCAAAAATCTCAGGGATTCGGTGTATCAGAACCTCAGGAATAGGGGAAAAGTCAGGGCTGAATATAGAAGAATGGGCTATAAGTATGTTTAAAGTATCTGAAATTGGAAAAATACTGGTAAGTATTGAAGCTGGGTGTTGGGAAGATGGGAGTTCATTATACTTCTCTGTCCATTTTGGTTTATATTTTTTAAAAATGGGCTCTGAGATGTTCTCCCCAATCTGCACAGCTGTGAAGATACCCCTAACTGATCTTGCCAGAAAACTACAAGTTTATTGTGAAGAATGAATAAAATCAAGATCTCTAAATATGCAGGCATCAGGAAGAATTGAAGAATAGAGTATTATACTCAAATCAAGGGTACTAAACAAATAGTTATAACTTAAATTCAGAGACTTCCAGCTTTTTTTTCTCCACTTGGGACTATCAATGACGGTCATACTTTCCAGGTAAGATATTAGAAGAATCTTGCGTGTGGAATCTAACCAGTTCAGGAGTAAGACTTGAAGAAACAAACACCAGGACTCCCCTCATAATGTAGCCCAACCTGTAACCTTAAAATGCAGGTGAACACACATAGACACACAGAGAGCTTTCAATTAGATTTTTAGTTCCCATTCTTAAAAATGAGTAGATAGCCAAAGATGACTAGATATCTGAAGAAAGCTGTTGAAATGAATGACAAAGAAGAAGACAGCAAATAAATAAGGAGAAAAACAAACTTGGTGAAACATAGACTATTTAGGAAAATGAAAACCTCAAAGAGCAACAACAATCTGCCGTTAATATCCTAAGACAGAAGTGGGGTGAAATTGCATATATAAAGTAAAAATGCAATGCTATTAAATAAGGTATAATTAGAAAACATTAAAGAACTCTCAGAAATTAAAAATGTGATATGAGAAACTAAAAGCTAAGCAAATTATTGAAAGATCAAGCTAAACACATCTTCCAAACAGGAGACAAAAACAAAAACAAAACAACAAGAACAACAACAACAACAAAAACAAAACAAAAAACAAACAAACAAAACAGGAGGAAATATAAGAGAAATAGAGAATCCCTCCAGAAGATGCAACATCTGTAAAACAAGGGTTCTAAGAACAGAGAATAAGGGAAATAGTAGAAAGAAAATCAATAAATAAATTTAAGATAATTTCCCATAACCAAAACACTTGAGTTTCCAGGTTGAAGGACTCATTAAAAAGCTGAGGATAAGAGATAAAAAAACAGCTAAGTCAAGGAACAGCAATGAAAATTTCAGAGTACTGGGAATAAAGAAAAGATCTAAAAGTTTCCACAGAAAAAGAGAAAAAAAAAAACAGGTTATAAACTAAGAATCAACAAGCAGGTTTTATTTTTATCAAGAGCAATACTAGAAATTAAGGAAAATGAAAAAATGCCTTCAAAATCATAAGGGAAAGTAATTTCCAATCCATAATTCTATACCAAACTTAAATGTCAAATAAATATAATGATCAACTGGAGATATTTTCAGACAGACAAATTAATTTTTCATCCTGAGCATCCTTTTAAGAAAGCTATTGAATGAAGTGCTTCACTAAGATGAGGAAATAAAACAAGAGTAGGAAGACATGGGATTCAAAGCAAGAAAGAAAAGAAGGAATGACTTAGAATGAAAACAAAGGGAGACCCTAGAGTAAGAATAGAATAGTAGACCCAGAAAACATTGTCCATATTAATGCAAGTCAGAAGTTTCTAAGAGTGATGTTTCCAAGAATATTTAATTGAGAATACCTAATATGTGTAAAAGTAATGAGAGGGGATTATGACAAGCAGGGAATAGGGGGTGGGATAAGGCAGTTGGGGGTAAATTTTGGAAAGTTATGTTTTAAAAAACTAAACAAATAAAAGAGACATAGTTTAGCTCCACAGAAAACAGAAAATTGAGAGAAAAGGAAAAGTAATCATGGTATTCTACATGGCTCAACAATGAACAGCATCTGCATAAGGAAGGAAGAAAGGAAAGAGGAAAGAAAAGAAGGAAGGGAAGATGGAAGGGAAAGAAGGAAAAGGAAGAAAAGAAAGAATCAGCAATATCCAAAGCGAAATACCAAGACTGCAGTACTGACAACACACAATTAGGGGGTAAGTAGTGTAAGTCATAATGATCATAATACTTTCTTATCTAAGCCTCTACAGACCACAGAAAGCTTCAAGTACCATTGGTCTTCAAGGGCCAGGCAGAATTATTACACTTGGAAACCATACTGAATAGTACCATTGTTTTAATAAATATTCTGAGAGGATAAAATTATTTTTTTTCTTCTCCTGCCTGTATTATTTCAATTGTATAATTTTGTCAGGCTTTATGGATACAGAATATTCTTGGCTGTATATAAAATTGATTTTTTTCCTAAAAGCCACAGATATGGGTAGCAATGCATATATTCAATCAGCATGTCTAGATGGATGGTCCTGAAATTTCATCTCCCTTCTTTTGGTGGCTTAGGAGAGAGTTGGCTCCCCAGATCTGAGTTAGTTCAATAGACTATGAGTTAGCACTAGTTACTATGATCCCAAGCCTTCCTTTTTTTAACCAGGAGGATTCTATGACTAGGCAGTTTTTATTGTTACATAGTTATTACATGGGTAATTTTTGTTCTCCTCATACTAAAAATATAGAGGGTGTGATGTAGGTGGGATACCTATCTCCTGGAACTCGACTATAACATTCGTAGACCGTCTGTGCTCAACCTAAACCACAGGATAATGAGTTTGGGGGATCAGGTATCCTCTGCTATGAAGTTTTTCCTCAGAAAGTCCTATATTTTATATCTGCCTCACTTGGTACTAGTGGCATGTATTCATCAACATTTTACATGACAGTGTGGGAAGCCTTGATAAGCTGAGGCACAATTTAAGTCAAGTAAATACTTAGTATGTGAGTAACTGATTGTCACTTTTTTCCCCTCAAGAAGTAAAACTCATGGTTCCCCTATTCATTCTGTTTCCTTGTATTTCACTGGATCAGCTTGTTTTAAAGGAAACACCCCACAGGTTAAGGCCTATGAGTGTTCTGGCTTGGAATCTAATCCTCCCTTTTTTTGTTTTTCTGAATTGTATAGAGTAGAAATTTTCAAAGACTTTTTGGGAAATAATTTAAGATATTATAAAAGAATCAGATGGAATGAGTAATGGCTTGATCTACAGCTAATATTTATAAATCTATAATTTATATTATAAATATATATTTATATTTATATTTAATATATATATAAATAAATAAAACACTGTTTTATAGCTAACATAAACTGAGAACTTCTTTTTTTTGCCATTATTGTATTAAACTCATTACAAGGAATAATTTGGTAAGTTACCCAATAGCTCTATGAGAATTAGTAAATGATACCCTTATGGTACACAAAACTCCAGATATCATATATGTATATCACCTTTGGTGAAGCTCTAAGTATAAGAAAAAATGTATACACTTGAAAAGACACAAAATATCTTTGGGCACAAAATTTTGGACACAAAAATATAAAAATTCTGCATATAATAACACTGTAAACAAGGTTTAAGTGTTAAGCTGAAAAAAATCATTGTTAGGAATTTGACAACACATTTATATGCTTGGACTCCAATATGTTGATAAGAAAATGAGGAACATCCAAATAGAAAAATATTTGAAATATATAAATGCCCGATTCGTAACAGATATAAGTCAACAAATGTCCTGCCAGTGATAAACAATATAAAACAGTTTGGAGCACTTGCTTTGTGCTTAAAAATATGCTCAACAAAAGTTTTGCTTGAGCAAAATATGCTCACTGTTTTAATCTTCACCAAACTTCTCTGTGAAGTAGATAGTCATACCAATTTTTCATGTGATGAAATTGAAGCAGACAAAGGTTAAGTCATTTGACAAAAACTATACAACTGGTAAAGATTGTAAAAAAGAAGAAAAACCTATTTGATCTTGGCATTGGCAAATTAAATTATGCTTTGTTGAGAGTAGAGAGAAGTCTGTATTTTCAGATACTGTTTCTAGACAGTAAATCATAAGAACATGTTTATGGGCAATATATTATCATATGTTAATAAATTTATCAACATTTATATTTTTAATCCACTATCTGACTTCTAGGATATATCTTGAACAAAATTAGAACTATAAAATATGTATTAAAATGTATAATTTAGTTTTATTATTAATAGTTTAAAATTAAAAGACTTTAAGATCCCAATAGTAAGTAAGCATTTTGAAAAGTGTTTGCTGAATTAAAGGAGGGTTTCAATAATTTTTAGTTATGTGGAGAAATGTTTGTGATAAGGAGAATATGTAGGTGTGTAAGGTTATCATATGTGTATGCATGTATATATGTGCATGTGTATTTCACATATACATGATATATAACAAATGTATATATAAAAATTATATACACATAAACACATGTACATATATACACAGTATAAAAATGATATGGTTATATAGTACATTCTTAGTTTTCTTTTTATCATGTAATCACACATATAGGTAAAAAATTATTAAAATATTTGAAAGATTTTCATCATTGTGAGTGTAGATTGATTTATTTATTTTTAAAATATTTTATTTATTTATTTGACAGACAGAGATCACAAGTAGTCAGAGAAGCAGGCAGAGAGAGGAGGAAGCAGGCTCCCCACTGAGCAGAGAGCCCGATGTGGGACTTGATCCCAGGACCCCAGGATCATGACCTGAGCTGAAGGCAGAGGCTTTAACCCACTGAGCCACCCAGGTGCCTCTGAGTGTAGATTTGTAAGAAGTTTTTCATGCTTTCCATTTTTTACAATCAATAATTGTATAATCAGAAAATATAAAATTACTATAATCATGATTCATCCTTTGTCATTCATTAAGAAAGTAACATGAGTTTAATTATTTATTTTGCTGGAGCACAGGTAGATCTTAAAATTCACAAAACTCCCAGTAATCTTCAAGATTTTTTTTTTTTACTGTGTGGCATTAATTGTGCCAGTTAAAGATCTCCTATATCCTAATATTGTAACTTTTAGTGCCCTCCTTTTTTGACTCTGGGCTTACCTATGTTAATTGTTTGGCCAACTGGTTATTATTAGCAAGACTCAGACATGGAGAGGCTTGAAAAGTGTGTGCACGTCCCCTCTTGCTGCCCGTTGCATAAATGGGCTTGCTTACTCTTGAACCTCTGCCATAACCATGAGAATATCACTAGAATGCTATAAGAATTTAAACACATGGGGAAGAGCCAAGTGTCCCAACAGAGACCTTTCTAGTAGCCAGTCACAGTCAACAGTCTACTACCTCATTGACATGAATAAGCCCTGCTAAATTCCACCCCAAAATTGCCCAACTCATCACAACTAGGTTTCCCACTCATAATTCCCATGAGAAATAATAAACTATTTTTGTATTAAGCCACTCTGTTTGGGTGCTTTTTATGCAACATTATTTTAACAATAGATAATTGATCATATTTGCATATGAAGTCTATATTGGTCAATACAGTAGAAACAGCTGATGGATTGGATTATTTTGTTTATATAAAGCAGACAGAGAAACTGAAAATTTAGGATACTGGAGTTAAATAAATGGAAATATTCACTTCTAGAACATAGGCAGATATATCTATGTGTATTAAAAAAATGTGTCATCTTCCTAAATGTTCAAATAGCTGTATACTGTGAGTGTTTTTAATTTCCACAATAGTTTTCCATAGCTTATTAGGTATGGCTAACTATATCAAAAGTAAATACTTTGTTTTTTTATATGTTTCATAAAGAATTTTTTCTAGTCCTGAATGTGATACTCTTTAGAATTAATTCCTTTTGTGTTTAAGGTGGATATTCGACTCAAAGAAAACTACACCTACCTTGCACAAATTTATCTTAAGATGAAATTGTTGGGTAACTCTAATTCCTCATAAGATAAAATCCTGTGAAGTCTTTCTTTTCCTGAGAAGTCTTTTGAAGTCCTTACTTAAAACACAATATCTTGATGAAAAATCAAGATAACAATACAAGAAGATGCTGTAAAAAGTTTTAAAAACAACACATGCCTGAAAGTAAAGGCTTTTAACTTATATCTATACATTTCCAGTCTTGTATTATTTGTCTGGTAACTAAAGCACACAGACTGGGGTTGATAATTCACCTTGTATTTTTTTTTTCAAAGATTTTATTTATTTATTTGAAAGAGAGAGCATGAGAGGGGAGAGGTCAGGAGAAGCAGACTCCCTGATGAGCAGGGAACCCGATGCAGGACTCAATGCTGGGACTCCAGGATCATAACCTGAGCCAAAGGCAGTTGCCCAACCAACTGAGCCACTCAGGCACCCGTCACCTTTTGGTTTTTAAAGTAGTGTTTTAAACTGTATTTTAAATCATTGACCTGTGTCTATAGTAACAGGAATAGTATTGCTAATTCATCAAAAACATTGAATCATACAACATTGGGAGATATTTAATTCAGCTTAACTCCTTCTGTTCCTGGAGTCATACTGCTGGTGCTGGTTTAGAGCTTGAACTACTCTTCAGGTCTCTTGGCTACTCATTTAGTGCTTCTTGCACTAAACTCTGCTCACTGATATGTTATTTACATTTCAGAGCTAACCTAAGGCAATTAAATAAAATTATAAGTATATCCTCAATAAGAGCTATGGCTATATCTATATGATAATAGACCATGAATCAAATAAGAAAATAAATTATTTTGTAGATAGGTATAATTGGTATATATATTTATGCTTGCTTTTCTATGATTTGCTTAAAAAAAAAACACCTTATTTTTTAACCTCAAATGACCACAATGAAGGGTTTTCTCTTTATATTATATAACTGGTAGAAAGAGCATTCCTTCCAAAAAGATGACTTTCCTAATCCTCCCTTAGCCATCTGTTGTTTATACAGATGTTTTTAATCTATTTGCCCCATATCATCTCCTATAGGGATAGCATGTAAAGTCCATTCACGTCTTTGGATTGTGGGTGATGATTCATGTATTATAGGGCATGTGTTGAAGTGCTTACAAACTATTAATTCATTTACTCCTCATAACAACCGTATGAAGCAGGTATTGATTTTATCCTAATTTCACTTGTGAAAATTGAGGTAGTGAGAGTAAGTAACTTGCCTGAGGTCATACAACTAAGAAATGGCAGAGACTGGAGAAACTCAGACTATGTCTCCAGGGCTAAGCTCTATTTTTTTTTTAAGACTTTATTTATTTGATACAGAAAGAGAGAGAGTACATTCAGGGAGAGTGGCAGGCAGAGAGGGAGAAGCAGACTCCCCACTAAGAAGGGAACCCAATGCAGGACTGAAACCCAGGACCCTGGATAAAGACCTGAGCCAAAGGCTTAACTGACTGAGCCACATGGGCGTCCCTCCAGGGCTAAGCTCTTATTCTCTGCAACCACTGAAACCTTACTCATCTTACTTATCTTTCAGCATGTTTATATTTCTCTAGAGCGTCACTCTAGAGAAATTTTACTGTGAGGCCTTCAGAATTTTAAGATTGTTTTTTAAAATGTTTAGGCCAAGTAAATATTTTCATTTGATGCTGAGTTCACAATGGTAGGGTGGTGCATGTTACTAGTTTCCTAGTATTGCTTTATTACTGAATATTATTATAATCTGCTGCAGAGATTTTTGTCTCTAGTTGTCAGTACATGGGAGGTTATTGATTGGTTCTTTTAGAACATCTGTAGAGGCTCAAAGATTAATAAAGGGTAACAGCTTGTTTAGATCATTATCTCAGCAGATTTTTAGTTTCATTGGTTGCAATAGACAAAAAAAAAAAAGGAAAAGAAAAAACAAACCACCACCAACAACCAACCAACAACCAAAAATCAACTTTCTGAATTTAACTACTAGAGTAAACACTCTGAGACTGCCATTGTCACCACCTTAGAACAAGCCTGTATGAGAACAACACTGACTCCAATATTCATTGACGTTACTATACAGCAGAAAGTGAATAGAAATTTACTCATCTCTCCTGAAAAGTTGTCTTTTTCAAATATTTTTTACATTTTTAGGAAGAGGGAGAGAGCAAGAGCAAGCAAGAAAGGAGAAAGAAATAGAGGAGATATACCCTTCCATATTTATAAAGCAGCTATAGTAGGTTGAAACAAAAATTGGCAAAACATCTCACTCTGGCGTTCTAGAGTATCTATCTGAGAAATGGCACTGGGGTTATTTAGGAAAGAAGCTTCTGATGCTTAGTTTAAAAACCTTACTTTCATTGTGGATACTGCTATAGGGAGACTAAGTTCTGCCATAGGTTACTAGAGGTTAACAACTGTAGGGGAGGTGGATGGGGGGATAGGGTAATTGGGTGACAGGCATTAAAGAAGGCACGGGATGTAATAAGCACTAGGTGTTATATGCAGCTGATGAATCACTAAATTTGAGTCTGAAATTAATAATACACTATGTTAACTAACTTCAATTTAAATAAGACCAAAAAAGAAAGAAGTTAACAACTGTGTTGGAGGTAAAGTATGCCAAGAATATCATAAATATGTTAATTAAAAACAATGCAATGTATTTCTATTTTACATTTACATAGAATATCAATAATATATTCAAATATATTTCACTGAATTTAATGTTTGGGAAAGTTTGGGTAAATGTAGAAGCTGGTATATTGAACTATTTTTGGAATTTTAAATGACTGTAAAGCCTTACTATAGAAATCTTATAGGCCCATTAGGTTTAGCCAGTGAAAAATTTCTGTTAGAGTAGAAAGAGAAGAATAAGCAGAAAGATTTAAGAATTAAAGAAAACAACATGAGGATAGCAGATTCTATCCTTTCTGATAAATTCATTCATTATTTTTCTAATTGTCTAATTTTTCTAATTTTCTAATACATAATCATAATATATGTCAAATATAAAACCATATATCTTGGGCACATAATTTACATTAGTTGCTTTTTTTGTTTAAAAAACAATTCTACCTATTTTTGCACTCAAAAAGTGGATCAGTACATACTAAATCTTGATGCTTGCTTATTATTTATGTGAGGAAAGCATACTTTCATATTATTGAGCTGGTAATCAGGACTATATTTAAAATAATTTATCTGACTTATATTACAATTTACTTACAGTGGGCCCTGTGATAAATAATTACACTGTATCCCATAAATTATCTCATGAATCTCTATATTGAGAACTTTTACATAATATATATGCAGAGCCCAAACTTCTCCAAAACTCTGGTAATTTATAACTAAACATATCTTTGAGCAATAAAACAAAAAAGATTTTCTTTACAATCATTAGGATTTTCTGGACTACAAAATAAAATATTAAATATAGAAAGAGAAACTCAGTATAATATAATCAGGTATGGAATAGGATGTATTATGCAATGACCTCACCATTGACCTACCTGAGGTAGGTGTTAGTTACGGAAGAGAACAAAGATCATTTTTTTTATTAGGAGGACACAGCTAAGAACAGATTTAAGTGGACCTTATGAATAAGATTAAAGTGCAATATATTTACTTTATTAAAATTTACACTTTAAAATTCTATCAACTTTTATGTCAACGTAAAATTCTTGCTAAACATGATAGAAAGTCCTACATCATCAAAATCTTTCTCTACCAAATTTAATTCCATAAATCCCAGACGCTTCCAATAAAGGCAACCTCAATCTCTCCAAGATTAATATTTTTCTGACACTACTTGAAATAAGTTGAAAGGACAGGTTTGGGAGTGAAGTTGAAAATAGCAACTTCCAGACTGGTATTAGTTTTCTATTGCTGCTATAACAAATTAACAGAAACTTAGTTCATAAAAATGTCACAGAACTATTATTTTACAGTTCTGCAAGCCAAAACTCTACAATCAGACTCACTGGTCTCAAGTCAAGGTGTGACTAGGACTGATCTTCCCAGAGTTTCTGAAAGGCAAATCCATTTCCTATTTATCAGCTTCTAAATGATTTTTGAAAATATGTTTTCTCCTTTTATTCTGAGTTCTCACCAGCAGAGATTTTAACATCCGTATTTCTATCAACAGTCTCTTTACAGTCATCTTTTTTTTTTTTACATCAAAGCCAGTTTCCTTCTTTCATTTCTATTCTTACCTCTCTTTTGTTCTGCAAGTTGATTAATTCAATGACTCACATGGTATTTAACTCATATCTATATGGTTCTCTGTGCCCTTACAATATTGTGGAGCTCTTTAAAAGAAAAAACTAAAACTCTACCAGCTTCTTCTCATTATGTTATTCCAAAACCACTTCCACATTTTGAAGGTATTTGTTACAACAGTACTCCATTTCCAGGTGCTAAAGTCTATATTTGTTTCTTTAAAAAAAAAAAAAAAAGATTTTATTTATTTATTTGACAGACAGAGTTCACAAGTAGGCAGAGAGGCAGGCAGAGAGACAGAAAGGGAAGCAGGCTCCCTACTGAGCAGAGAGCTGGATATGGGGCTCAATCCCAGGACCCTGGGATCATGACCTGAGACGAAGGCAGAGGCTTAACCCACTGAGCCACCCAGGCACCCCTCTATATTTTTTTTCTTATAACTGCTATAACAAATTACCTCAAACTTGGTGTTTTTGTAACAATATAAATTTGTTTTCTTGCAGTTCTGGAGGTCAGAAGAGTAAAATAAGGATATCCCCATAACTGCAGTTTTCCTTCTAGGGAGAAGATATTTACTTAACTTTTTTCAGATTCTACAATTACATGCATTCTTTGGACTGTGACCCCTTCTTGCATCACTTCAACTTTTTTTTTTTTTTTAATAAATAAAGGTGATTTTTTAAAAAAGATTTTATTTATTTATTTATTTATTTGACAGACAGAGATCACAAGTAGGCAGAGAGGCAGGCAGAGAGAGAGGGGGAAGCAGGCTCCCCGCTGAGCAGGGGGCCTGATGTGGGGCTTGATTCCAGGATCCTGGGATCATGACCTGAGCCGAAGGCAGAGGCTATAACCCTCTGAGCCATCCAGGCGCCCCTCACTTCAACTTCTTTTTTTTTTTATTTCATTTCTTTTCAGTGTAACATAATTCATAGTTTTACACCACACCCAGTGCTCCATGCAATGCGTGCCCTCCATAATACCCACCACCTGGCTCCCCCAACCTCCCACCCCCGGCCCCTTCAAAATCCTCAGGTTGTTTTTCATCAACTTCTTGATTCTATCATCACATCTACTACTGACTGGTTTTTCTGGCTTCCTCTTTTAAGGACTCTTATGATTATAGTGGGCCCACCTGGATAACCCAAGATGCCCTCTCCATTTTTCAGATCCTTAATTTAATTACATCTGCAAAGTCCCTTTGACCATGCAAAAGCAGCATATGCACAAGTTCCAAGGATTAGGAAGTGAGCATTTTGGGGAGACCATTATTTGGGCTACTACCAATCTTGTGTGTAAAAATGCCTCAAATTTGGATCAACTAAGACAATAGAACAAGACAGAAGACTAGCTAAATGATCTTGACATGTTTGATTAATGAGAACTGTTGGTAGCAAAATATGGAGCAATTTTAATCTACACGGTATAGAGGTTGATATGATGTGGGAGTTAAAGTGAACAATTTAGGATTTAAAATAGATGAACTGGACAAGTGGGTTAACAGGATGGACAGGGATAAGGTATTTTTGAAATTAAACAAATGGAATTGATAAGGTTTGGCCACAATAGATCGAATAGATGTCAATAATACAGTGAATGTACATTAAGACAGCAATACTGTTCATACTTGTAAAATATAAATAAGATTAAGAAATAATTTATAAAAAAGCATCAGGTACTGAGAAGTATTTAATTATATAATTATAATTAAAATTAATCATTCTATGTGGTCTGTAGCAAAATTTTCATTTCTACATAAATCTTAATTTTTAAAAAGGTAGTATCAGAATTATTACAATTATATTTACATTTAATGAAATGAAAGCATTACCACTTGAATTTAGATTTGTGATTTGAGTTGAAATCAAACTAGTTTCATATTTTTATAAAAGCTCACCTTGGATACCCTAACTATAATCCTTTGAGAAAAGAATTATTACATGTGAGTTATTTAAAGATCAGAAGCTGAATTACAAAAATTTTACAGAATTTTTATAGAGAAAAGCATTTTCATTTAGACTTCAGATTTATAGCAGAGAAGAGAGCAAAAAATATGCAAGAGAAATTTCAATGTTTTCAAAAATCTTGTGTTTGAAATTTTTAGCTATTTAATAATACAATTAATATTTTAATGAATGGTTGCAGTTTTGTTATTTCTCTAAAATGCAAATATTCACAAGAAAATTATTTCACATAAACCAATTATGAAGAGGGTTCTAAATAAAAATAAAATAAAAAAACTTAGGGGGGACAAGATGGCGGGGAACTAGGAGGAGGCGCCATTTCAACCTGTACCCTAAAGTGAGCCGATTACCTACCAAGGAACTACAATCACCCATCAAATCAGTCTGAGATCAGAATTATACACGTCTGTATCTCTACGGGGGCAGAAGACGCCAGTGGGCGGTAAAGCAGAGTGGGAACGTCAGACTGGTATCGGAAGATAAACAAAAGGGGGAGGGAGCCACCAGAAGGGACCCATTGGAAAGTAATACCCTAATACGAGAGTCCCCTGCATCTGGGGACCAGCATTAACTTGGAGTCTGGTAGAAAGCGCTCAAAAAGAGCAAAGGATCGCAGGGTGAAATTATGGGAATTGGAATGGTTAGGGACAGGGGCTTAAGCCCCCTGACTGAGGACAGCCACCCCTGGCACTGAGCCAGAGAGAGTGTGGCAGAGAAACCGGGTCTTGGTCACTGAGCCTCGAGCGAGAGTGCCTAAGGACGCATGGGAGACCCGCCAGCTGGCAGAAACAGCCTTTTTGCAGTCCCCACAGATGCACCGTGCCGCGCTATCAGAGCCTGAGATTCGCCCCACAACCTCCCCTGAGAGAGGTGCATGGAAGCACCAGACTGGTGCTCTCGGACCCAGAAAGTCTGAGCTCTCCCAGCCCTGGCCAGCAGGAAAATCACAGTGTGATATCGCTGCTTGTAACCTCTCTGGCGGTCTGGAGCTGCCCAGACAGCCGCCACTGTTGTGGTTTTGGGTACAAGCAGGAGTTCCTGTGTCCCCAAAGACCGCAGCTGGGAACCTGCTCTGCCAGCGGCCAAGGGGGAACTTGTGTGCTCTGCAGCACTCAGAGGGGAACAGACTGGGGCTTCTCTCTGAGAGGGAGGTCTGGGTGCAGTTTGCTTTCCTCTAAACCTCCAAAAACCATTAAGAGCTGCCAAGGGGAGAGAAAACAAAGGAACAAACATAAAAACTTCCAGAGAACAAAAGCCTGAAAAACCAGTTTCCTCAGAGCCCACCCCCTTGAGGGGGGCAGGAGGACTTAACTCAGGAAACACGCCTGAAAACCCACGCGGCAGGTCCCTCCCCCAGAAAGCCAAGTGGGAAAAAACAAAAACAAAAACAAAAAAACTGACAAGAGAACAACCACTACTACTTCATAGATACAACTGAGGATTCTACTTCACAGATACATAGATACTTCATAGATACAACTACTACTTCATAGATACAACTTCAGTGATGTAATTCGTTCCCACTATTCTGGTTCATTTTTTAATTTTTTTAAATTTTTAAAAAAAATTTTTATATAGATTTTTTAGCCTATTTACCATCACAGTGAGATGTCCAGTACATCAAATTCCATAATAACCTTTTAACCTGAACTTTTTGATACATATACTTGTGTTTTTCTTTTGCTTTTCTATTTTTTTAATATTCTTTAAATTTTACCTTAGTTTAGTTTAATTCATTCTTTTCTTTATTTTTATTTTTTAATACTCATAGAGAGTTAAAATTCAAGGTAATCCCCTTTCCCCAATCAATGCTACCCCTATAGGTAAACCAATTTTTAATCCCCCATTATCTTAGGAAAGTTGAGTCCTTTAACAAAGATATCAAGATACATCCAGGAAGAATCGAAATAACCTTCCTCACCCACACTGAGAATTTATAACCACTCTCCCATCTTTTGCTTCTGCCAGTGTTTCTGTGTATTTGTGTTTGTCCTGGTATTATATAAATCTTATACTTGGGTTCTTTTTGACGAGGTTCTTTTTTGTTTGTTTGTTTGTTTGTTTTGCTTCTACATATATATGTATATATTTTTTTCTTCTCTTGTCATATACTTTTATCAGTCTTTTTGTTTGTTTTTGCTTGTATACTTCACAAACCTTACCTTGGAGCCCATTTGGGCTGAGCCTTCTCTTTTATCTTTCTTTCTTTTTCCTGTCTCTCTCTTTTTTTTCTCCTTTCTCTCTTTCCTTTTTTCTTTCATTTGGGTGGGGACTCTTGATTGCTCAGAAGCATTCCAGGGTGCACCTTGATTGCAATATGGTTGATACATCCAGCTACATCTGTTCAA
Organism: Mellivora capensis; assembly: GCA_004024625.1. Taxonomy (NCBI): domain Eukaryota; kingdom Metazoa; phylum Chordata; class Mammalia; order Carnivora; family Mustelidae; genus Mellivora; species Mellivora capensis. Next base: position 29,650 of record PISX010004019.1, read on the forward strand.
CCATCTCTCACCAAAATGACTAGGAAGAGGAATGCCTAGCAGAAGAAAAATTCAGAGGATGGGCCTTCTGCAACAGAGCTAGTGGCTATCAACATAGACAATATGTCAGAAAGGGAATTCAGGCTAACAATTATCCAGGCAATAGCTAGGTTGGAGAAAGCCATGGATGACCAAACAGAATTGATTAGGGCAGAACTGAAAGCCACCAGGGATGATGTTCACAATATTAGGGCACTGAAAGCCACCAGGGATGATGTTCACAAGGCTCTCAATGAGTTCCAATCTAATATAAATTCTCTAAAAGCTAGGGTAACTGAGACAGAAGATAGAATTAGTGATCTGGAGGACAAACAGATAGAGAGAAAGGATCGGGAGGAAGGCTGGAACAAACAGGTTAGAAGCCACAAAAACAGAATCAGGGAAATAAATGATGCCATGAAATGTTCCAACATCAAAATTATTGGAATCCTTGAAGGGGAGGAGAAAGAAAGATGTCTAGAAGTTATAGCGGAACAAGTTATCCATGAAAATTTTCCCAATCTCGCAAATGGAACCAGCGTTCATGTACTAGAGGCAGAATGCCACCCCCCCCAAGATTTTAGATTCTTGAAATTCCTCGAGACACCTGATAGCAAGAATGAGGAATTATAATTCTAGAGAAACTCTCTTGAAGGCAGCTAGGACAAAGAAGCTCCTTATGTACAGAGGAAAGCCCATCAGAAAAATGTCAGACCTGTCCACAGCAATTTGGCAAGCCACAAAGGGCTGGCAAGATATATTCAGGGCACTAAATAAGGAAAACATGCAGCCAAGAATACTTTATCCAGCAAGACTGACATTCAAAATGGATGGAGAGATAAAAAGTTTAAACAAAACAAAACAAAACAAAACCTTAGCCTCATAATTAACTTGACATTATCAGAAAATTTCTTAAATTGAAGGAATGCTTCAGATTTAAGACCAAATTAAAAAAGAAAGAGAAAAAAAACAAAATGTATCCTTAGATTTTTTAAGAAAAAAATACTTAGGGTTGGTTTACTACTTGATTTTTGTATATATCTTTTCATTTATTTTTCACTTTTAGTTTTTTAGAATTTTTTTTAGAGTGGAGGTTTTTCTGATGGATGCTGTAGGGATCACATTACTGTGTAAGTGTACTACTTAGACTAAATATTATACCACTTCACTCAAAGTATAAGATACTTATAATGATGTAATGCATTTACTGCCCATCCATGTGTTCTTTTTTTACAGAATATTAATGGAAATTAACATTCTGATTAAATTTTGATCATAACCTACAATGCAGCTATTGCTTGAATTAATCTTATGCTTTCAAAGAAATTAAGAAGAAAATGATAGTATTTATACTTAACCCAATATTTACTATTTCTTGTGCTCAGTAATTATAGTAATTACTCCTGTATATCTGAGGTTCAATCACCTGTGAACTCCCTTCCACCTGAAGAAATTCCTTTAACATTTCTTATAGTGTAAGACTGTTGTTGCTGATTCTCCTTAGCCTTTAATTTATCTCAAAATATCTGAATCTCAGTCTCATAATAAAGCAGGTTTTTGTTGTTGTTAGATGGAGGACTTGGGGTTGACTTTTTTTCAATACTTTCAAAAACCTGGTCTATTGTCATTTGGCTTCCCTGTTCCTGTTGAAAATTCAGATATCTTATCATCATTGTTCTCATTTATGTAATGTTCCATTTTTCTCTAGCTGTTTTCAAGATCTCTCTTTCATCTATAGTTATCATGAATTAGTTTGGCTCTTAAATGCCTAAATGTGGTTTTCTTACTTTTTTTCCCACACTGCTTGTGGTCAAGTAAGCTTTTTGTACCTTAACTCACTGTTTTTCATGAAAATGGAGAAATTTCCATCATTATTTTTTAGGTATGTTTCCACTGCATTTTTACTCTCCACTCTTTCTGTGCATCTAATGAAATACGATCACATAAATTGATATTGCCCCACAGAAGCATGATGCTATTTTTTTTTTGTTTCTTTAAATCATTTTTTCTTTATTCTTCAGATCAAATATCTATGTCTGTAATCGAATTCATGGAACCCTCTGCTATCTTTCTTAGTTGGTGTAGCCATTTCCAATTTTAGTTTTCATTTTAGCTACTGTAATTTTTATTTTTAAAATTTCCATTTGTCCATAAAAATCCATACACAAATACTTATAGTAACTTCATCCATAATTGCAAACAGCAAGCAACCAAGATGTCCTTCAATAGGTGAATGAATAAAAAAAATGTGGTATATACAGACAAATAAATATTATTTAGTAAGAAAAAGAAATGAGCTTTCAAGCCATAAAAATACATAAAGGATCAAAAGTGAATATTGTTAAGTGAAAGTAGCCAGTCTGAATAACTACATAACATATGGTTTTGTTTATATGACATTCTAGAAAAGGAAAAACGTTAGAGGTAACAAAAAGATCAGTGGTTGTCGGGAATTTGGAGGGAGAGAGGAACATATGAATAGGAGAATACAGAGAATTTTAGGTTAGTGAAACTACTCTATGTGAGACTATAATGATGGATATATGAAATTATACATTTATCAAAATCCATAGAACAGTACAACACAAAGAATGGACTCTAATGTAAACTATGGACTTCAGTTAATAAAAATGTATCAATATTGGTTCATCAGTTTTAATAAATGTACCATAATAAACCAAAACATTAAAAATGAAGAAAACTGAGATGAGAGAATGGGTAGGCATATGGGAACTATCTGTACTATCTGCTGAAATTTTTCTGTAAGCTTAAAACTGCTCTAAAATTGTCTATTAATGTGAAATATTTTTATTTTGTCTTTTTTCACTGTTTTCATTTTTCTGCTGAGACTTTAAATATCTTAATTCATTACAAATATTTTTTCTTCAAGTTCTAATATATTTATAACAAGTACTTTAAAGATTTTTTTTTTTTTAATTTGTCAGAGAGAGAGAGCGAGAGCGAGCACAGGCAGGCAGAGAGGCAGGCAGAGGCAGAGGGAGAAGCAGGCTCCCTGCCGAGCAAGGAGCCCGATGTGGGACTCGATCCCAGGATGCTGGGATCATGACCTGAGCCGAAAGCAGCCGCTTAACCGACTGAGCCACCCAGGCATCCCTATAACAAGTACTTTAAATGCATAATTTCAACATATGGATTTCTATGCTCTCAGGTTGTTTTTTTTTTTTTTTTTACTCTTTTTCTTTGACTGTGGGCCCAAGTTTTCACATGTGTAACATTTTACTTTATACTAGCTATTATGAATGATATATTGTAGAGACTCTGTATTCTGTTATCTTCCACTGAAGAGTGTTGATTTTTTGTTTTAGGCAGTAGTAAACTTGACCTAACTTCTACTCCTAAGTCTATCTTCCTTATAATGGGAAGCAGCTGAAATCTTTCACTTCTTTCAAAATTTTTTGCTGTTGCTCATTTGCTTGGAAGATAGGAATCTATTCTTGCATGCACCTTTTGGGAGTTAACCAATGGCTAGAGAAATGTTTGACTGCAGATTCTGGAGTTTCTCCCCTATACCTCAATTTCTTCCTGGAATTCTTCTCTCATTTTCAAGATGCTGTGGGATTGCAAGTTCTATTCTCTGGATCTTCAAACAAGTAAAAAATTTTTTCTTGGTCTATCCATCTTTGCTCCTTGATATGGAGAGTATGCAAGCAACATGTGTATAGGAATTTTATCCAGTGTAATTTTTTTTCACAGTAGAGTTCTTTCTGATTTCTCCTGCATTGATTCACTCTTACTTCCCCAGAGGGTGTTTCTATATTCTATCCAGAATTCATAATTGTGTTCTGTAGAAGAATAAGTGCAAAACAAAATATATCTCTATTATTGGGAGTGGATGTTTCATACTGGTTTTATTATAGAAATTTATACTATAAGAGCTTTTATTAGCAGTAGCATTACTATCACCATATTAGCAATCTTTAAAATTTAGAGTTCTGTGAAGATTCAAAAGAAGACAGAAAAAATCAATATATAATGAATTTGGAAATTAAAGGTCATAAGCAAGATAAAAATGTGGTGTATCAAAATTGCTGCAAAGTAATACATTTGCACTAAGATGTTATAGTTTGAAGCAACCTCATTCCCTAGAAAATTTTTCAAAAATCTAATTTCATCCCACCATAAAGACAAGGACATATCTGCACAAAGGTTATAATATGAGAGATAATGGTGATAGAACCTTTAGAAGAAATGGGAAAGATGGGCACACTAATATTACCTTTTTTTGTGAGAATTTGTTTCCTCTTTTTCTTATTCAAGTTTTTAGCATTTGGTCCCTAAAAATCTCTAAACAAAAAGTTTGGGGAAAACATAACTGGCTTTAATAACAATTCTTCCACTTGCTAGCTCTGTAACCTTTGAGATATTGACTCCTGTGAGTCTCAATTTCTTCTGGCTTCTTATGAGGATAAAATATTACATCATGTGAGGACAAAATATTTAACTCAATATTATATTATAAAATTGAAATATCCAGGGGCGTCTGGGTGGCTCAGTGGGTTAAAGCATCTGCCTTCGGCTCAGATCATGATCCCAGGATCCTGGGATCAAGCCCCGCATCAGGATCTCTGCTCCACAGGGAGCCTGCTTCCTCCTCTCTCTCTGCCTGCCTCTCTGTCTACTTGTGATTTCTCTCTGTCAAATAAATAAAATATTTTAAAAAATTGAAATATCCAATTAATCAATAAAAATGCTAACTTTAAGTGTCTAGAGTAGTGCCTAACACATAGTAGAAATATTTGTTTTTTTCTCTTCCTTTCATCTGTCCAAAAATAGGTGCAATTATAAATAATCCTATAATTTGGAACTAAAAACTGCATTTTTTCCTGTTAGCAATGAAACAGTTTTTTCTTCCCCTTTCTTTAGTAACTATCATAATTCCAAAGTGCTGTATTTTAGCTGAGACTATGAGGATTAGGAGGAAAGGAAATAATTTCATCTTATTTGCACTGCCCTCTTCTTTTCCCTCTTAAATTAGGGAGCATATAATCTCATTATGCATTTTAATCCATATTTCATTTAAAATTCCCTTCCCACAAGCCATTCTGCACCTGCTTTTTGACCTATGCTTTCAGAGCACTTCTGAGTCTCTAAAGTCAGTTTTTGAAATGGCTCACTGAAGGGATAGAGTGCAGTAGGGCAAGGCATGTAAGGGAAAACCAAGATCTTTGTGTTAGTCCTTATCTTTTCTGAATTCATATGATAAACTTTGACAAATAATTTAACCCTAGCCTGACATCTTTAAAAGTTGTCATAAAAATACCTGTCTCACAGGGTTTAATGTAAAGAAAAATTCTAAGTCAGTGAAATTATTGGATCCTTTCTCTTGTGTATGCAACAAATTACCAAGTATTTTGGGGAAATATCAATTTACTATTATTTTTCCAATCTTAATGTTTTAATGTGCTGTGAAAATACTTAATTCTATATCAGTAACATAACATTTTATAACTTTAATATAATTTTAGTTTTTAGGTTGAGTTTAGGCCAACATTATAGATGTGCCAAGAGAAAGGCAATGCCACAGAATTAAAGTTTGAATTGTTTTAATTTTTCTCTGGAAAGTTGTTATCAGAACAATTAATTATGTATTTCATCTGGCAGGAAACAAATGTTATTAAGGAAGGAAAAGATTAATATAATTTTTAAATGAAAAAAATCTTGCCAAGATATTATTTGATTGTCAACACATATTAAAACAACTTTTTATACCATACAAGTCAAGGGTAAAATTCACAAATATTAAAAATGAATTAATCCATTTAATTTATTTTGTTCATTATTATAATTGCCTCAGAAGATTAAGATACATATTACTTTAAAAATGTGCACATCAAGTACAGAAGTTTGTTCTTTGGTTAAACCCAATAAATTCAGAAGACAAATACCATGTTTAATTGATTTTATTCTAATATACTTTGAGTTCAGTACAATGTTATGACCTTCAACCATAGTCTTGTGGCTGTTCCCTATTATCAGTTGGAGGCACTAGATTAAAACATGACCTTTAACAATTACCAAAAGAGATCATCTGTGTTTTCTCTATTCAAAGAGTTATGGGTTCTTTTAACCTTTTGAAGACAACTTTTATTCATCCAGTGTTATTTAAAAACCCAAATGACTTTTTGAGACCCTTTTAATTCTAAAGAGGGGAGATATTTAAAGAAGGACAAGGTAAGTATTAAAATTAAACATTTGGTAATCAGTGTATAGACTCTTGCCCATGATGTATTTAAAAGCATGTGAATATTCCTTGTTACTGCAAATTGATGTCAGCCCTACTGAGAGAACCAAAAGCCCTGCAAATCTGTTGAGCTTCTGAATATTACTGAAAACTCTGGTGAAATGTTTGAATTAGAGTTTGTCAGTGTATAAAAGCAAAATTCTTGAAGTTTTACTTTCTATATTAATATCTAGAGACTTTTATTTAACATTTCCATTAATTAATAGAATGTGAGCAAACTTTGAGATATTAAGTACTTGGATTTCATCAGAAATTAACTGTTAAATGGAGAGAATTGCCTAACTCTAGAAAAGGGCCATATGTTTTGTTAAATTTCATCTTGACTGCGAATTTAAGGTCAGGAAGGATTGTAATTTGACAGAAAGGGCATGAGTTTCCTAAAGTAAGGTTAACTATATAAAAAGAATCTTGAAGACCTGGGAGAGAAAATTATATGAGAAAATGACCTTTAATTTTGCCTATGTGTACTACATGGAAGAAACTGTGTTAGCTATTCTAAATAACATGCAAAATAAGATAGCTAAAAAATACATTAAAACAAAGTGAATAAAGTTTTAAAATATGTCGATGAGCACATAAATACCATATTCTGTAATACAAAAACAAAACAAAACAAAACAAATCAGACACAGGGAACTTAAAAACACGAAATAGCATAAAGAATAACATGCTGTGACAAGAAGTGCACATGTTAAAGAAATTAGAATACATATATAGCTGTATATGACAAATAATATATAAACTGAATATATACAAAAATTTTAGAAATGCAAGAAGATTTTGGTAAACATTTCTAAGAATTTGAGAGACCCAGTATCCAAAAAGAAGGGTTTGCATTAAATGTGTATATTGTTGTGGGTAATACAGACATTTTAATAATACTTTTTCTTCCAATGCATGAGCATGGAATGTTTTTCTATTTCTTTGTGTCATCTTCCACTTTCATTCAAAAATGTTCTATAGCTTTCAGAGGACAGATCTTTTACCTCTTTTGTTAGGTTAATGCTCAGGTATCTTACAGTTTTTGGTGCAATTGTAAATGGGATTGATTCTTTGATTTCCTTTTCTGCTGCTTCATTAGTGGTGTATAGAAATGCAACAGATTGCTGTATGTTGATTTTATATCCTGCAACTTTGTTGAATCCCTTTTATAAGTTCTCACAATTTGGGGGTGGACTCTTTCATTTTCTACAGAGAGGATCTGTCAAGTGTGATTTCTTCCTTGCCAACTTGGATGTGTTTTATTTCTTCTTGTATGATTGTTGAGGTTAGGACTTCTGGTACTATGTTAAAAAACAGTGGTGAGTGTGGACATCCTCCCTTGTTCCTCACCATAGAGGAAAATCTCTCTGTTTGAGGATATTCCTATTGGTCTTTCATATATGGCTTTTATGATGTTGAGGTATATTCCTTGTATCCCTCCTTTGTTGAAGGTTTTTATCAAGAATGGATGCTGTACTTTGTCAACTGCTTTTTCTTCATCTATTGAGAGAGAATATGGTTCTTATCATTTCTTTTATTAAGGTGGTGCATCACTTTGATTAATTTGCATATATTCAATGATATTTGCAGCACAGGGATAAATCCCACTTGATTATGGTGAATGACTCTGTTAAGGTACTGTTGGATTTGATTTGCCAGGATTTTACTGAGAATTTTTGCACATATGTTCATCAGAGATATTGGCCTAGAATTCTCCTTTTCTTTGGGTCTTTGTCTGGTTTTGAAATCAAGGTTATCTGGCCTCATAGAGTGAGTTTGGTAGTTTTCTTTTCATTTCTATTTTTTGGAACAGTTTGAGAATAAGTATTAATTCTTCTTTAAATGTTTGGTAGGATTCCCCTAGAAAGCCATCTTGCCCTGGAATCTTGTTTGTTGGGAGATTTTTGATTAATGCTTCAATCTCCTTTCTGGTTACGGGTCTGTTCAGGTTTTCTATTTCTTCCTGATTCAGTTTTGGTAGTTTAAGTTTCTAGAAATTTACCCATTTCTTCCAGATTGCCTAATTTGTTGGCATATAATTATTCATAAAATTATCTTATAATTATATTTCTGTAGTGTTGTTTGTGGTCTCTTGGCTTTCATTTCTGATTTTTATTTAGTTGGGCCCTTTCCCTTTTCTTTTTGATAAGTCTGACGAGGGGTTGATCAGTTTTATGCTTTCAAAGAACCAGCTCCTGATTTCATTGATCTGTTCAACTGGTGTTTTCTTTTCCTTTGTTTTATTTTGTTTCTATATTTCTTTTCTAATCTTTATCATTTCTCTTGTTTTGCTGGCTTTAGGCTTCATTTATTCTGTTTCTAGTTCCGTTAGGTGTAAGATTAGGTTACATATTTGAGATTTTTCTTGCCTTTTGGTGCCTTTTTAATAAGTGATGATCAATACTTAATGAAATAAATGACAATGCCCTGAAACTTTCTTTGTTGCTTACTGCCAATTTACTTATGGCTTCACTTCTTTTTTTTTTTTTTTTAAGATTTTATTTATTTATTTGAGAGAGAGACACACAAGTAGGTGGAGAGGCAGGCAGAGAGAGAGAGGGGGAAGCAGGCTCCCTGCTGAGCAGAGAGCCCGATGCGGGGCTCAATCCCAGGACCCTGAGATCACAACCCAAGCCGAAGGCAGAGGCTTTAACCCACTGAGCCACCCAGGCACCACTTCACTTCTTTTCTATTATAAAATTTTCAGTTTTGAAAAGTTTATTTTGTTTATTTGAATCTTGAGGTAGGTGCCTGTATTGCTATATACTTTCCTCTTATAATTGCTTTTGCTGCATCACAAAGGGTTTGGACTATTGTGCTTTCATTACTATTTGTTTCCATGTAATTTTTATTTCTTCTTTAATTTCATTGTTGACCCATTCATTTTTTAATAAGACATTATTAGCCTGCATGTATCTGTGGCCTTTTTTGTGGCTGACTTCGTTTCATAGATTTGTGATCTGAAAATATGCAGGTATGATCTCAATCTTTTTGTACTAGTTGAGGCCTGATTTGTGACCCAGTATGTGATCTGTTCTGGAGAATGTCCCTTGTGCACTTGAAAGGAATGTCCATTCTGCTGGTTTAGGATATAATGTTCTGAATATGTTTGTTAAGTCCATTTGGTCCAGTGTGTCATTCAAAGTTATTGTTTCCTTGTTGATATTCTGCTTAGATGATCTGTCCATTGCTGGAAGTGGGGTGTTTAAAGTTCCCTACTTTTATTGTATTATTATCAATGAGTTTCTTTATGTTTGTGTGCTCCCACATTGGGGGTGTAAATATTCACGTTAGATGTTATTGGATAGCAGCTCCTTTAATTATGAAGTAGTGCCCTTCTTCATCATTTGTTACAAAACCTTGGTTTAGTATCTAGTTTGTCTGATGTTTACTCTGACTTTCCTTTGACATCCATTAGCATAAGAAATGGTTCTCCATCTGCTCATTTTCTGGAGGTATCTTTAGGTCTGAAATGAGTCTCTTGTAGGCAGTTTATAGATGGGTCTTGTTTTTTGTTTTTTGTTTTTTTAAATCCATTCTGATACCCTATGTCATTTGATTAGAGCATTTTGTCCATTTACACTCAGAGTGATTATTGATAGGTATGAATTTAGTACCATAGTTATCTGTTAAGTTGTTGTTTCTGGAGATTTTCTGTTTTTTTTCCAATTTGTTGTTTTTGATCTTTTTTTCCCCACTCAAACAGTCCCCCTTAATATTTTATGCAGGATTGGTTTAATGGTCACAACCTCCTTTAGTTTTTGTTTGTCTCAGAAAACTCCACCTCTCTTCTGTTCTGAATGACATCCCTGCTGGATAAAATATTCTTGTCTGCATATTTTCCCTCTTCAGCATGTTGAATATATCACGCAACTCTCTTCTGGCCTGCCAAGTTTCTGTGGAGAAATCTGCTGCTAACCTTACTTGTCTTCCCTTGTAGATTAGAGATTTCTTTTCCTTTGCTGTTTTCAGGATTCTTTCCTTATCTCTGTATTTGGCAAATTTTACTACAGTATATCTTGGTGTTGGCCTGCTTTTCTTGATTTTGATGGGAGTTCTCTCTGCCTCCTGGATTTGGATGTCTATTTCCTTCTCCAGATCAGCGAATTTTCAGCTATAATTTGCTCAAATAAACCTTCTTCCCCCTTTCCCCTCTTTTATTTTTTTCTGGGACCTCTATGGTATGAATATTATCATGCTTTATGGAGTCACTGATTCCCTAAATCTACACCTGTGATCCACTATTTTCTTTCCCTTTTCTTTTTAGCTTCATTTTTTTCCCATAATTTTACCTTCTATATCACTTATTCATTCCTCTGCTTTTTCTGTCCTTGTGGTCATTACATACAGTTGGCTTTGCATCTTAGTTATAGACTTTATTTTGGCCTGACTAGTTTTTACATCTTTTATCTCTGTGGTGTGTTCTATGGTTTTCTAAAGCCTGGCTAATATCCTCATGATTGTTGTTTTTAAATTCTGGTTCAGGCATATTACTTATATGTGTTTAGATTACATCCCTGGCCAGGGCCTCTTGTTCTTTCTTTTGGGATGAATTTCCCCATCTTGACATTTTGTCTAGGTTTCTGTCTTTTGTGCATTAGGAAACTGTTACATTTCCTGCTTTTGAGAGTAATGTCTATATGAAGAAGAGGTTATATACTGTTCAGGACCTGACATTTCATGTAGTGTTTCTGGTGTATGCTGTGTGCACTGTCATGTTGTGTTTTCACTGCTCTGTCAGGTCAAGCCTCTGCAGAGTTTCTCCTTGTCCAGTGTGTGGTGAGTTTTAATTTAGGTGTGTTTTGGTCTGCCTGTTAGAAGGAGACTAGGTCCTATTTCCCCTAGAGCTGAAGCTTTGCAGCATTCTATGGTCAGTAGACTTGGTGGGTGCAGAGGGTTCATGCTGGTCTTCTTTGGGAGGGGCCTCCTGCTGCTCTGACTCTCCTGCATGCCTGCACTAGTAAAAAAGCACCTGCAGAATGCAGGGAGGAAGGGTTTAGTGTATGCATCCCACACCTCCACTGTGGGCACTGTGTTGTTTACTGAAGTCCATCAGTGCTGCCAGTAGCGGGGGAAATGGCACCAGCTAGTTCTTCATCCCAAGAGAGAAGGTTTGCACCTGGCAATGTTTAGGAAGCCTTCACGGAAGAGTGAACAATCTCCTCTCACGGGTCCAAGCTTCCTTCAGATATCTGAATTCATCCTGTCTGTTTTTAGGTCATCTGCCCATCCAGCTGTGCAGTGCTCCTGTGTTTTATCTCAGAGACACTGACCTGTGTTGATCCTCTGGGGGAGGGTCTCACTGCACTGTGGCTGGTTTGTCCAAAAGGAAAGTCATAAGAACATGCAGGGGCTTGGAGTTAATGGTAATGTGCAGCAAAAAGTTGATGTTCAGGCTTGTTGCCCTTAGCAGTAGTCTCTGCTTGTATGTTAAAGAATGGGGTAGCTCAATGGCACCAGCCAGCTCCTTTGTCCCAAGGGAGACAGTGTCATCTCTCTCAAATGCATTCCAAGAAGGGAGACTCTCTCTCCCATTGTGACCTGGTGGATCCTCAAAACATGCTGTCTACTCCTGGGTCTCTGCTCTTCTCCTCCATAGGAGTACTGCTACACCAGCCAGGACCCACCCTGGCAATGATACAGACTTTTTAAACTTCAGACTTGGAGCTTCACTGCTTATAAAAACTTGCAATTATCAGCCCATCTCATTTTCTACATCAATGGTTTTGGGAAGGTGTTTTTCTTGTGCAATAACTTGTGCCCTGTTCTCCCTCTCTCTCTCTTCTCTCTCCATGACCAAGTTCCCTCCCCTCCACAGAACCTGTGATTCTTTTCTCCCCCAAATCATGTCTGTGTACCTCCTACCTTCCACAATGTGGTCTCTTTTTGATGATATGGGGCATATCTTCTTCATTCTGTGTCTCTATTTTCTCTTTCAGTACCTTTTTAGTAAGTGATGATCAATATTTAATGAAATAAATGACAATACCTTGAAACTTTCTTTGTTGCTTACTGCCAATTTACTTATGGCTTCACTTCTTGTCTGTTATAAAATTTTCAGTTTTGAAAAATTTATTTTGTTTATTTGAATTTCCTAACAATTTGGTAAAATTTTAAAGTTAATACATTGGATTTTAAAATTACATATTTCATCTTATAAAAGCTTACAAAAATTTACTTTCTTAAACAATGTATTTTTTTCAAGTCTCTGTACTAGTTCCATGAAATGTGTAAATAGATATATTGTTCTTTTTTAAATCAAAGCAGAAGAATGTCAATTGATTAAATATAATTATTTTAACCTGAAATTATGCATTACAGAAAATGGTAAATTAAAAATGTGTGATTTTAATATCTATGTTAAAGAATAAAAATAAGTTTCCGTAATATGTGGATTAACTGATTGGTATAAGTAACTAATAATGAAGGTATAAATTATTCTGTGACATATCTCATTATGGTATTACTTTGAATACACACATAGAATAGAGAAATTGCATATAAAGCATCTACCAAAAAAAAGGATTTTGTAAGATAAGGTGACAAAGAAATCTAAATTAAGCTATTCCCCTTAGAAAGCTGACATCCTCCAATTATTTTATTACATTTTGATTCATTTAAGTCACATAAAGTAGACTCACAACATAAATAAGCTATGCATAAGGAATTATCCAATCAATTTTATCAAAGGGATATGTCAAATTATCTAACAATTATTCTACCTTTTTGCAAGTACTATACTAAATAATTTGAGAACAGAAATGACATTTAAATGTAAAGGAGAAAATATTAAAAAGATAAGAAAAGATTATAGGAGGCAAGATGCATTTACTTTGTTGATATTTAACACTATCATTTTTCTTAATTATTCTTGACTTTTCACCCACTTCAAACATTTCCCATAAGCTCCCTTAAAGCACAATTTAAAAAAATATAAGGCAGTTACTTTTCAGAACAAATTGTCTCTTGTGGTCTTTTTAAATCTTTATCTTACCCATCATATATAAGCAGAGAGTATCAACTGTCTATAAGCAGGTGTGTTTATAGCAGGAATTTCTGTAAATACATTACTGAAGATTGAATTAGTTTCTTAAACAGTGAGGTTTAGAATTAGTTTCTTAAGACAGTGAGGTTTTTGCTTATATCCATTACTTTATGGGTGATTTCTTTGAAATTTGTATCAGTTACAAACTGTATTCATTTTAAAGTATGTCCATGTACTTAGAGTTGCAAGATTATAAATTAACTAAAACTTCAATATTAGAATGATAATATAATTATTCAGATTAAAATTGTGAAGAAAACAAATACTGCATTCTATCCATAAGGACAAATAGTGAGAATGAATAACATACTAGAATTATTTTATATTATACTGGAATTTTAAGATTTTTTAAAATGATCTTCAATTCTTAATAATTGTTGATTATTTCAGTAAAGTCAACAACACAAATGAAATGTAATGATTGAGTTCATGTTACTACTTACAGTGTTCTATTTATGTGTTTACATTTAAAAAATACTTTTAGGAGAGGTGTTAAAAATAGAATGTAGATATGAGGTAGATTAGTATTTATTGTATTATTTTAAAATTATTTAAAATTTAAAATTGTTACTCTAAAAATATTGGGGAATTATTTTATATTTTGTAGAAATCAATGACATTTTTTGAAAATAAAGCATATGAAACACATACAAATGTGTTTTATTTGTCACAAACTTTATTTACCATAAAGATGCAATGTTTTAGAGAATGGATGGAAACACACTGAACACTTGATTTTATATTTAGAAAACTTATATCGTTGCCAAATTGTTTTTGACAGGAAAATATATCAACTATTTCTTAATTATCTGTTTATACTTCTCACACTCAGCAGACACACCAATAATCATATTACTGAGTATAACTGCCTCATCAATTTTTTTCTAGAGCTTGACTAGTCTACTACTAACCCATACAAATTCTAACCTCAATACTTTACAATAAATACACGATATATCCAGATGAATTTCCATCCTTCTATAAAAAGTTATGTATATGTGAATGATTATAAGACTGAAAAACAATATCCCACCAAAAATAACTCAATAAGTAAAACCATATGTAATAGGAATTTCATGGTGGCATATTAATATTGTTTTGAAAAGTGGCTCATAATAGAAAACTTTCATGAATATTGTTAAAATACTATTGTTTTCACCAATTTAAACCAACTAATCTAAGCTTAATTTTAGATTAAGTTCTTCCAAATATTCTAAGATTTTTATAATCAATGGAAATTCTTTACTAAATATTTAGCAGTAAATGCTAACCAGAGTATTTGTTGATAAATAACATTTATATGACCCTGTTAAAGTATATAATGTGAGTTAGAATCTAACATCTACTTAATTGTCAAATCTTATATAATAAATAAAGAAAATAAGCTGACTTAATTTAACATATTTTTTTAAGATTTTATTTATTTATTTGACAGAGATCATAAGTAGGCAGAGAGGCAGGCAGAGAGAGAGAGGGGGAAGCAGGCTCCCCATTGAGCAGAGAGCCCCATGTGAGGCTTGATCCCAGGACCCTGAGATCACAACCCGAGCTGAAGGCAGAGGCTTTAACCTACTGAGCCACCTAGGTGCCCCTAACATATATTTTTTAAATGAGCATTTTTCTGAATATAAAATTATGTTAAATCAAAATGACAGCCCATAAAGTGTTGTATTCCCTTTAATGTGTCATCCCTTGAAATCACACACATATATAAAATTATTCATACATGCACACATATATATGCACACAGATACACATATACATACATATGTACACATATACCTGCCCATATATATAAAGATAACATATAAAAAGTGTGTATAAACATTAATTGATATAGGAAGCAGAGTGCTATAAATAGATTAAAAACTTTAATTATTTCCTACATAATGAAAATCAAAAATTGGGAATGGCATTTTTTCAGGAAGGGGAGTAAAGAGTCCATGGTACTTCACAAAAGAATGGAGGGAAAACCTGGTTATAACTAATATTATTATTACTTAGAAAGCTCTTTTTGGAGAACTAAGTCAGTGGGACACTCTTCACTTGCTCCTTTTTTCTTAGAAGCTAATTCTCTGTAGTCTGAGCTAAAGCTTAGCCCTAGTTGGATTTTGATCCTCTAGGGATCCCCTCCCTATACAAAAAAGATGTTATTGTCAAGTGAAAAGTTATTTACTTTTCAGTGAAGACTTAGATATTCTATATCAGGATACCTTGGGGATGTTAAAAATAAAAGCAGAAGGTAAAAAATCTGGCAATTTACAAGAGCAAAAATAGAAAATGACCCAAAAGGCCATTACATATCTATATAAGATAAAAAGCACTATGAAGACAAATGATTCTAAAAATAAAAATTTACCTAACCTCATGACTTAAAAGTATACAAAACAAGTATTGTTAATTGATATAAGAATAAATTTATATATACACAATTCTAGTGGAATGGTTTAATGTATTTCTCTGACAAATGGATGGGTGAATTTGATGAAAAATTAATTAGGATACGAAGCACTGAATGACAAAAATAACAAGCTTGAGGCAATGGACATGTGGGCAGGTAAAACATTATTCCTAAGACAGTGTACACATTTTATTTATATACTCAAGAAATATTTAGAAATTATGATTATTATTAGGCATTAAGAAAAAAAAATCACCATTTCAAAAATCTTATAATATACATGAAAATCCTTAATGTAGAAAGATATTCTGTCCAAACCTCCTACTGAACGTAATGGTAATAATAATAAACAATATAATTGGAACTAATAATAAATTAGAATTCAAATACAATAGATCTAATCAAAAAGAGAATTTGTTCTTTGACAAAACTGATAAAATTAACACAAATATGAAAAGACTGATTTTTAAAAAAGCACAGCTGACCAGTATCAGCATTAAAAAAAGATTCATAGTTGCTATAAACATTGATATAGTCAGAATCCTAAAAAAAATATATAAATACATTTGAACCATTAAAGGAAAGGAATAAATTTCTAGAAAAAATATTTCTTGCTAAATTAGTAAAAAAATAAATAGCAGAAATAATATAAAATTATATTAAATAATTAAAATATTCCAAGGAAGACCCCCAGATCAGAATGACTTTTGCCAAACACTTAAAGACCAATAATTAAATAATTATTGATACTATTAATAATATAAAATTATATAATAAAAATCATTTTCCCCCAACATAGAAAACAAACATTTTCCCCCAAAATAGAAAGAGGAAAATCTTCCAAACCACTCATGAGTTAAAACTTTTTTAAATTAAAAATTTTTAAAATTAAAATCTTAATTTTAATATTTAAAAATTATGAGTTTATAAAAAGATGAACAAGGACAGTAGTAGTAAGATAATTAATAGGCCAATTTCACAAAGGAAACTTGATGCAAATGCCTTAAAATAGTGGCAAACAAAATCCAGCTATATGAAAAATTTGAGTTTATTCCTAATTAATATAATTGAGCTTACTGTAAATTAATCTTGTGCTCTCTACAAATTTGGCTTAAGAGCAATTAAATTAATACTACATTTAGAAATTAAAATTAAAAAACCCACAAAATTATTGCCAGTGAAATTGCCCCTGGGAAGTCAACTCTGAGATGGCAGCCTTGATTATGTCTGTTCTAGTTATAAATTCATGGACAAGGAAAATGACCACTGGGTGGATTACAGAACCAATGGGGACAGTGAAAGTTAAACCTTGCACACAATTCTACTTATTACATGTATTCTTTATGTGCCCAATCTAATAAGGGTGCTATTATAATTTTCCATATCTTTAGTTATTAAAGGAATTTGTCCCTGTGTCCTAGAGTCCTAAAATCATTTGAGTATTTCCCCTTTTTCACCATATAGTTATCTGATTGAACAATGCACTGTGTTGCATGATCCTTCTTCTTGAGATTCAAATTCTTAAATCACAGAATCTGTGTCCAAAAAGTCTTGGTCCCAATAACTGGCAAAGAGATGTGACTTTTGTTAACTTCTGTTTTGATGATATCCCTCAGCCTCCAAGTCAGCCACTTTTCCTTTTACTGATTATTTTAAAAAATGAGTAGTATCCATGTAGAGTACCCAATTATTTTTCTCTGGGGTGATGTTCTATAATTACAGATGTTATTTCTAATACTATCTTTAGGTTTGGCTCCAATGGTTGCTCTTTTGACCTTGCCATATATCACAATAATTGCATCCACTCGACTTGTCAATACTTAAGTACCATTGATTCAGAGTCCTACCATCCTGATTGCTATCAGTTAGCTTACTTCCATAATGGCCTCTCATGTAGTCAGTAGTCAGGAGTGACTACGTGAACAAACATCATCAAACTGATACTGGTGCCCTTCTCACAAGCATATTCCTAAGGGACATGATAAATGGTGTACTTACTGTATCTTCAGTATAATCATCACACAAGCTTTAGGCCTTTATATAAAGTAGCCACTCCAGTAAGCCCAACTTCTGGATATATTAATCCTTCTTTTACTGTATGAAATGTCAATTCTGACATTTCAAAGTCACTTAGAATAGGCTACTACTTTTTTTCATGTTTTTGTAAGTTATCCTAGTAGCAAGCCTGTACTATCCACCCCCCCCTCCAAGGTGTTAAATCCTATATTCCAGGTCAGTGCTCCTAAATCAATAAATTCCCCTGGATTAAGGAACTTCAAAATACAATCACATACTTTCCTAGTGCTGGTGGTACATACTAGCTTAGTCTTGGAGATCCTTTAAGTTTCAGTCTTTTCTGAATAGTCTTTTCTGATAATGTCCAACTCTTTTCTGATAATGTCCAATATATCTTCAGTAGGGAGTGTTATAACTTCATCCTAGTTACAGGCCTAATGGGAAATGGGTGCAGATCTTGATTAGGAAAGGGATATGCACCATTACAGTTGAAAGAACTCTGCAGTATCTCGGGCAAGAAAGGTGTGCTAGTACATTATGTGGAAGAATGGCCCATTTCTGCAGTACCAGTAGGTTCAGAAGGATTGGGATATATAATAAGATTGTCTAAGGAATCAACCTAGATATCCCTATCTCATGTTAAGGTCCCATTATTTCTCAACCAAGGCTTTGACCTTCATATAACAGACCAGCCTTGTTTGGAAATTTAACTTTCTTTAGAGTTAAGTTATTCTAATAATTAATTCTATGCATGTGCCTCAGTTTTTCTGCTTTCCCATCACAGGACATGAGAAAAGCTTTGCATGCTGCCTATGAGACTAGCATGAGAAGGTTAAAACCAAGATTTTAACTGTCCTGTTCTCTAAATCTGTTAATAATAAAAATAAGAATAACAACCGGCACTTACCATATGCCAGATACCACCATAAGTACTTGCAATGTGGTAAAAATTAATTTTCACACAAAAATAAGATTGTGCTGTTGCTTACCTCCTGGCAAAGTTCCACAAATAACTCAGATTGTTCAGCTTATACCTACTGCCCAACTCTCAAATGACCAACTATCTCCAAAGGTTGCATGAGAACATGACAATTCCCTGGTGTTACCACATAATCAGACTTTTAGTTAGAGTATCAGTTGAAGAGGAAAAGCAGTACTCAAGAAAGGGATTGATGATAGATACAGTTTTAGATGTCCAAGTGTTAATAAAGGAAGATGCAAAGGGTAAATAGCATTGCAAAAAAAAAAAATTATAGTTACACATTTTAACTACCCATGGTAAATATTTAATTTTAATCTATTAAGAATATAAATACTGAAACCAAAAAACAGACTCTATAAGTATGACTCTATAACTATAGAAAAGAAACAGATGATTACCAGAGGGGAATGTGTGAAAAAGGTGAAAGGGATTAAGAGTACACTTACCATGATGAGCACTGAGTAATACATGGAATTATTGAATCACTATACTATACAGCTGAAACTAATATAACACTGTATGTTAATTACACTGCAATAAAAATAAAATTAAAATAGAAATTTAAAAAGAGAGAGAGAGAAAAAGAATCTATTTAGGCACATAGGGCTAAATTATAAATATATTATAATGGAAATAGTTATATACATTCTAAGAATGTTTGAATTTTTAACAGCAGGAACTATTATTTTTAATGCAGTCATTAATGTCATGTAAATAAGATATATTCTTTAGAGTATATTACCTAAAAGATTCTAGTTGGTAGCTCTTGTTTTCAGTAAGGGAGTATCATGAATTATATATTTGCATTAATGTGTCTACAAACATACACACATACTAACATACACAATTCTAAGTTAGTCATCAATTCAAAATTAAGAGTATTTGAGAGGTTTTATTTTTACATATATTTAGTTACAAATATATTTACTTATAAACCAAAGCACTGGAACACATAGAGTACTAAATAATTCTTCATTAATTTGGGATGAGTTTGAATCTTTCTATTTCACTATTGGTTAGAATATGTGAAGCTGTTAAAATTTTACCTTCTTCCTTTATTATTCTCATTAATTTTTGTCATATGCAATATGGTCCTGATATTTACATTCAATTTGGCTAGCAAATGTAGATGATTATTAGATGTGACTTCCATATTAAAAAGTAAACACACTGCTTTACCCTTCTATTTATAGGATTTCCTTTAAGATTTTGATACCAATAACTTTTCAATTTAAAAATTGAAAACTTGTAGGGGCACCTGGGTGGCTCAGTGGGTTAAAGCCACTGCCTTCAGTTCAGGTCATAATCAAGCCCCACATCAGGCTCTCTGCTTAGCAGGGAGCCTGCTTCCTCCTCTCTCTCTCTGCCTGCCTCTCTGCCTACTTGTGATCTCTGTCTGTCAAATAAATAAATAAAATATTTTAAAAAATTGAAAACTTGTGGCTATTACATAGCCAATATAATTGGAGTTTATTGTCGAGTTATTTTTTGAGCTATGAACTACAAGTAACAGACATCCTAAATGGTAATGTATAACTCTGAAAACTATTGATCAATTCACTAACTTGATATATGATAGAATAACATATCTCTGTGTGGATACAGATATATACAAAAACATACATGTATACAAACATACACACACAAGAATATGTTATGTAATGAGATTTTTTTACTGTTATATGTGTTATAATTTCCTCAATCTGTACCATTACCTTGAAAAGATCAAAGTTTAATTAATTTTTTATAGATAATGTTAGAATGCAAACAAATTAAGTCTATCTCTCATAAATATGGCTCATTTTTTGTAACTTACTGTTTCTTCGTAGTTCCACAATAGATAACTCAATGAAGTCATACAGAAAGTAAAATAATTATTGTATAATCATGCACAAAATTTTGGATAATAATGAGTAGATTATATAAATAAGCAAACAAAATTCAGTTTTGCTTCTGATCCGTGGATAAAATTCAAAAACACAATTTTGAAAGCTAACAGAATTGGTAAATAATCAAAATGTGGAAAACATTTGCTCATATCACCTAGAGCCCAATTTTTCTAAGTACCCAGCATTGACCCCAAAGTGCTAAGGTGAGTTAGATAGAAATACCTGATGTCAGTCAAGGGGAATAGCTTGATTGCTCAGCCATCCTTTACAATCTCCCATTGAAAAACGTAGAGGTGAAATGGTGTGTATAGCAAAGTCATGAAGATTGATGGCACCCGCTGCTTCCAAATGTACCCTATCTGCATGCAAACCACTTGACACATGAACTGATGGAAAACAAAAAGTGTTTGCCCAGGAAAAGTGCTTTAGCAAGCTTAATTTCCATAGTCATTTGCACAGCAAAAGCGAGATCTAATAGGTCCCAGAGAAATCAGAAAAGCCATGATAAGAATTCAAAGCCACAAACTAAATAAAAAGAGATTATTAGCTACATTGCAGTAGGCAAACAGTAAAGTCTTAAGTGATCAATACTTGACAAGAGACATGCCACAAACTTCGTGTATAGGTCATGCTCACACACCGTTTTTAAAATAAATCGACTGACTCCTGGACAAGGCACATAAAATGTCACTTTTTATCTTTCAGTTGATATTTTCCTCCAAGAGGAAAAAAAACCTATCTATTCACCTCCCTGAGAGATTTGATCGAAAAGATAGTCACTCCTGATATAAGGTTTAAAGGGGAAAACTGCAACCAAGTGGAAATTTTTGTCAGTACCTTAATCTCTGATTTGTAGAAGGTTTTGCTTTGGGATATTTGGTATGTCTGAGGATTGCCACCAAAGAGCCCTTCTGTTCTTTAATGGCTGCACTAAATCTTAACAAACGTGAGCATGAAAACTATTGTGCTGCACTTGTGAGGCATATATCAAAGTTATATTTTTTAAAGCTTGGGAAGGCGGTTGAATCATGCATGCTCTTTATGGAGCTCTGATCAGGCTGATAAAGGCAGTTCAGCTTCAATAAATGCTTTTTAAGTGAATGTTTTGGAAACTGAATAGGAAATTCAAAGCTCAAACTGTTGCCAAACTGCTCCCACAGCACTTTGATCACTTTGTTTCTGACATTTTGTTGAAAATGTCTTGTTTTTATTAAAATGTTGGCATCTAGAGACCAAGAAAGTTAACTGTAGTCACTGAAAATATAATATACAGTAAATCATGGAATGACATGACTTATTAAGTACTTTGTACACATTCCTTAAAAAGAAAACTATTTCCCTGTGGGGTCACACACAGCATTGCACTTGTCTGAGAAAAAGTTCATATTGTTAAAAGAAAGACAAGTACAGAAGATAAATCAAATACACTTTGCCTCAGGAAAAAAGTAAAAGAAGTTACACAGCTTTGCTATAGAAAAGAATAGGCATATTATAAAACAAAAATTAATAAAATTAAAGAGGCTTGCTGAATTATGATCACAGAACTTATCTTTAACTTCAAGGACAAAGAAGACAGAATATGGCCTTCTCAAATTTACATACCAGGAGACTGCTTCTATAATTTGTGATGCTGATTTCTCTGATCACAGCATCACAGATTAAAATGTATGGCGTCTGCAATTCAGGTGTTGAGTTTATCTGAAGAGTAGGATACTTGTGAAAACCAAAAATAGTGAGTTGAAAGTTACTCAAATAGAGGCACACATATTAGTATGAAATCAAGAGGATGATTTCTTTATACATTCAGATGTATGTAAAAGGTATACATAACATTTTATGTTTCCATTGCCAGCAAAATTGTAATGATAACTTGAAGAATAAGTACTACATAGCTTTCTTTATTATTCCATTTACACATATAATCGCTAACATTTACACTAGCTTCAATTTTTATATCTTTCTTGAATTTTTATCCCATTGACTTTTAACCAGTGATATCCTCCTGAGCCACTACATTAATTTGTGATAAATTGTATAGTTGTTTTGTGCACTGTAGTATCAGAGAACATAAAGTAAAATAAGTTTGAAGAACTGAAGACAATCAGTAAATAGAGATTAAACTCCAAATCAAACTAGCAAGGAGATACCAAGAATGGTATGTGTGAATATATATACAATATATGTATGTATGTGTGTGTATGTGTGTATATATATGTGTGTGTGTGTGTGAGAATATATATAATTATGTATAATATATGTGTGTATATATATGTATGTATACGTATACATATATGAATGCATGTGTGTATATACACAGAGCTCCCACTAAGAGCATTTACCACTGACCTGGGTATTTAGGACAATCCATTGACATGTGTCACTGTTATATACAACTTAGATTAATGTTCTGATTAAATAATTATCAAACCAGAGCTTTGATTGAAAACTCATAGTCAGTTCTCTCTTTGATATGGATGAGTAAATAATTTGAAACAAACCTCACTCAGAGGATTACAAATGGTAACAACAAAAATCTCCTTGAGCAACTGAAGACACTGAAGAGTTAAGATATCAGAGAATTACCAGACAAAGATGCTAGAAATGTGCAAAACCAGGGAAATGAGCCTGGCAATACACTACTTTTCTCCTGAAGGAATTTAATTCTGGAGGTGGTGGCTAGAAGTCAGGAGGTAGAGTAAACCCTCCCAGGAACAGCAGGGCGAAGGATTTAACTTTAACTCTTGCTAGAGGGGGATGGCCAATGCACCCCTTCATAATAGGTTGAGACACAATGTGCTGAGATTATAAAAAAAGAACAACTCAGAATAATACAGACAAAATCAAATCAAATCCTATTAATTTCTGATATTGGTTTAAGATGATACTGGGTGATTGCCCTCTGTTTCCTTGGAATAAAGAAACACATTTTCCCTGGAGGAAGATATCATTTTGGTCTTCAAAATATTTCTAGAACAATTTTCAAACTATAATATCTGGACACAAACATAGCTACACACATGAGGCCATAAGACAACATAAGGAAAATCAGTAGAACAAAATGACTCTATGTGAATTGCATGTATGGAATTAAATATGAATATAGATCATAAGAAAATATTTAGAATGAATTACTAAAGGACAGAAAGTTGAAAAATAATGAGGATATAGTAAAAACTATAAAGCACAATGAAATGGTCTAAATTACACACAACTGAAGATCCAAAAGGAGAGATAAGAATGAGAGATTATGAACAAGAATGTTAATTAAAGATGACCCACAGATTTAAGATTTGCATACTTCAAATTGGATAAATCAAAAAGTAATCCATATGTAGATAATTATAGGAAACTTTCTGATAAATCAAGACAAAAAGCAAACCTTAAAAGCAGTTTTAGGAAAATACAGGTTACCTTACAAAGAGTAAAAGTCAGATTGACAATTGACTCAACACACAAACACACACACACAAACACTCACACACCCCTCACAATGAAAGCCAGAATACAAAGCTGCCAGTGTAGAATTTTAGGCTGGATGAAGCTCAGATAAAGACATTTGTATAGCCCAATAGTTTAAATGCTATTCAGATGCTGAATACCAAATACTTAACTCCAGCCTAAAACTATTCAACTGTCTATATGACATCTTGACTTGAATAACTCCTAAACATCTAAAACACTACATCATATACCAAAATTGAATTCCTGACCTTATTACCTAAACCTGCTCTACCTACCGGACATCCCAGGTGCTGGCAGTTGCACTTGTTAGTTAGCAGTACCCTGAGGGACTGGCATAGATACTTGCTTTGGTCCCAACTCTCTGGCCACAGTAGCTTAACAGAGACATCTCTCAAAAAATTTTAAAGAGTCAGTACACCATTTTTTTCCTTTTTGGAACCAGATGTTTAAGAAAATCTTAGATAACTCCAGATATTAACAAATGGAAATCAGAAATCCCTGAGGAGTTGAAGAAGCAGATCTCCAGAGTTACTATAATACTCTGGATGTTCAATTCTCAGTTCTCATATATACATAAAATATATATATACGGAAACTGGAAGCATATATATATAAACATATACATGTGTCTTTATATATATAAAATTTATATATTTATATAAAATTATATATTTACATATTATATATACATATATAAAAACCATACACATAAACCATACACCATACATATAAAAACCAAACACACACACGAAACTGGAATACATGGCCCAACCATGGGAAAACAAAAATGACAGAAACCATATCTGAGGAAACCCAGGCATTTGAAATAATAGCCAAAGAAATTAATATAACTGGAGTCTCTCAAATATCCTCAATGAACTCAAGGAAATCACAGATAAAATCTAAAGAAAATCAGGAAAGTGATGTATGAAAGAAATGAGAATATCGACAAAGGTATATAAACTATACAAAGGAACCAAACAAATTCTGGAAACACAAAACACAATAACTGAAAAGAAAAATTTCTCAAGAGGGTTCAGTAGCAGATCTGAGCAGGTGTAAGAAAACATTAGTGGACTTAACGATGAAATAATTGAAATAATCATGCTTGGGGTTGAAAGAAAAAAGAATGAAGAAAAATAGTTTAAGAGACTTATATGACACAAATAAGTATATAAATATACATTTCATGAGAGAGAAAAAGAGACAGAACAAATATTGGAAGAAATAATGGCTGAAAACTCGTGAAATCTGTTGAAAAATGTGAATTTATACACTCACAAAACTAAAAGTAACAACAACAACAAACTCCAGTCAGTATGAACCAGTAGAAATGCACACTGAGAAAAATAGTCAGATTGCTAAAACCCAAAGACAAAGAGAATTTTGAAAGAAGTAAAAAAGAAATGATTCATCATATACAAAGAATTGGTAGGTAATCAAATACCTTCTGACACAGAGACTTCTGGACCACGTTGCTTCACTGATGAATTGTACCAAACACTTAAAAAGGAATTAACAGTTCCTCCCAAACTCTTCTAAATAATTGAAGAGGAGGGGACACTTACTAACTCATTCTATGATGCCAGCATCATTTTAATATAAAAGCCAGATAAAAACACTACAAGAAAAGAAAATTGCAGGAAATAGTCCTTATGAATATAGCTGCAAAAATACTTAATAAAATAATAGCAAACCAGATCCAGCAGCATATTAAAATGATTATGGACCATGATGAAGAGGTTTTTATCCTAGACATTCAAGGGTTATTCAACATACAAAAATCAGTTGGTGCAGTAACACATTAATAGAATGAAGGAGGTGGGTATACCCTTCCAAACACTTGACAAAATACAAAACATCTTCATGATAAAAACACTCAACAACTAGGACTAGAAGGGAAGTTACTTAATGTGATAAAGGGCATATATTCAAAGCCCACAGCTATTATCATATAAAAGGTTCAAGTCTAATAGCATTCCTTTAAGATCAGGACAAGACAAGGATGCCCACTATTACCACTTTAATTTAACATAGTACTCAACATTCTAGTCAAAGCAGTTACACAAGAAAAATACACAATAGACATTCAAACTGAAAAAAAAAAGCAGTATTTTCTCTGTATGCAGATAACATGATCTTATATGTAGAAAATCCTGAAGTACTACACACACACACACACACACACACACACAAGCCCGTTAGATCCAAGAAACTAATTCAGCAAACTTGTAGAATACAAAATGAACACTCAAAAATCAGTTGTACTGTGTACACCAGCAATGAACAATTCAAAAAAATTTAAGAAATAACTGGTTACAATAACATTTAAAAGAATAAAATATTTAAAAATAGGATTAACCAAAGAAGCAAAAGAACTCTACACAGAATATTATAAAATATTGCTGGGGCACCTGGGTGGCTCAGTGGGTTAAAGCCTCTGCCTTCAGCTCAGGTCATGGTCCCAGGACCTGGGATCAAGCCCCTCGTTGGGCTCTCTGGCCAGCAGGGAGCCTGCTTCCTCCTCTCTCTGTCTTTGCCTGCCTCTCTGCCTACTTGTGATCTCTATCTGTCAAATAAATAAATTTTAAAAATTATAAAATATTGCTAAAAAAAGAAAGAAAACCTATATTTATGGATTGGAAGACTTAATATTGTTAAGATCTCAATACTTCCCATAGTGATCTATAAATTCAATGCAATCCCTATAAAAATCTCAATGACAAATTTTGGAGAACTAAAAAAATTTATGCTAAAATTCATGTGCAGCTTAGTCAGTTCAGGCTGCTATACAAGAATACTATACACTGAGTGATTTTAGCAACAAACATTTATTTTTCCATGTCCTAGAAGTGGAAAGCCAGAGATCAGGGTGCTGGCATGGTCAAATTTTTGTGAGGACCCTCTTCTTGGCTATGTCCTGATATGGCTTTCCGTGGTGTGTGCACAGAGAGCAAGCTCTTGTCTCTCTTTTTCTTTTTATAAGATCATTAAATTTAACTGTTATTACCTTCCAAATAGTCCACATCCAATTGCCATCATACTGGGAAGTGGGGTTTCAACATACAAATTTTGAGAAGATACAAACATCCAGTCCACAGCAATATGAAATCACAACGTACCACAGATAGCAAATGAAATAAAACAAAACAAAAACCCTAAAAAACAAACAAAAAATTGAAAAAGACAAAGTTGAAAGATTTGTATTTCCTCATTTCCCTGAGTTCAAAACTAACTACAAATTTACAGTAATCAAAACTGGGTGGTAGTGGCATATACACCAATGGCATAAAATAAGAACTGTAGAAATAAACCCTTACATATATAATCAATTGACTTTCAAACAAGGATACAAGGCCAAATAATGGTAAAAGGACAGACTTTTCAACAAATGAATCTGGGAAAACTGCATTTCCACATGCCAAAATAAACAAAGTTTAACACTTACCTTACAAAAAGAATGAACTTGTACTCTTACACCATACACAAAAATTAACTCAAAATGGATCAAATAGTTAAATTTCATAAAACTCTTCCAAGAAAAGAGGAGAGTTTTTTTCATAATCTTGGCTTTGGCAGTGATTTCTTGAATATGTCATCAAAATCATAGGCAACAGAAAAAAGATAAATTGAACTTCATCAAAATTAAAAACATTTGTGCATCAAAGGACACTATGAAGAGAGTAAAAAAAGTAAAACCACAGTGGGAGAAAATATCTGTAAATAATATATCTAATAAGGGATTAATATGAAGACTATATTAAAAAAAAACTCACAATTCAGCAACAACGTGATTCAAAAATGGGCAAAGGTCTTGAATACATATTTCTCCAAATAAGACAAATGATTGACCAATCAGCACATGAAAAGATGTTAAATATTATAAATCATTAGGAAAATACAAATCAAATCACAACGAGCTATCACTTCACATCCATTAGAATGGTTATTATTTTTTAAATGTTTTTAATTTAATGTTTTTGTTATTGTCCTGTAAAGCTTTTCCGTTTTTATAGTTTTTTTATTATTAACATATAATGTATTATTTGTTTCAGATGATAACAGTTATCATTTTTTTTTAAAAAGGAAATTAAGAAGTGTTGTAAAGCTGCTGTGGGAAATAGTTTGGTGGCTCTTTGAAAAATGAAACATAGAAATACCATATTAACCCAGAAATTTCACTCCTAGTTATATTCTCCAAAGAATTAAAAATGGGGACTCAGATATTTGTACACTAATGTTCATGACAGAATTACTCACAATAACCAGAGTGTAGAAACAATCCAACTATCCGATCCACTAACAGATAAGCAAACAAACACTGGTATACCATCCAAATATAAAAAACAATGAAGATCTGACATAGTCTATAATAGATGAACATCACAAACACGCTATGTGAAAAAGGACAAACATCACATATTTCCACGTATAATCAAGTATTTAAAATGGGTAAATTCATAAAGACAAAGAAGAACTGAGTTTAACAGAGAGTTCAGATAGGGGTAATTGGAAATTATTGGTTAGTGGATATTATAGAGCTTCTGTTTTAGATGATAAAACATTTTGGAAATAGTGGTAATGACTACACAAAACTGTGTATATACTTAATGTTTTGAATTGTACATTTAAAAATGGTGTATATGGTAAATTTCATTCTTTGTATATTTTACCACATTAAAAGGTAATGATATTGCTTTGATTATTCCTTCTATTTGGAATATTCTTTTCCCAGTATCTACTTGGCTAATTCTCTTACCCCCTTCATGTCTTTGTTGAAACTATTTCTCACTAAAGCCTACCTCAACCACTCATGTTTAATTTTGAACTCCAACATAACCACATTTTATACTCCTTTTCCTATCCCACCTCTTATTGAATTGGTTTTCTAATATACATTTTTAAAAATTATTTATTTGACAGACAGAGATCACAAGTAGGCAGAGAGACAGAGAGAGAAGAGGAAACAGGCTCCCCGCGGAGCAGGGAGCCCGATGCAGGGCTCGATCCCAGGACCTTGGGATCACGACCCAAGCTGAAGGCAGAGGCCTTAACCCACTGAGCCACCCAGGCGCCCTTCTAATATACATTTTTATTTCATTTTTATGTTTACTGATTGTTTGTTAACCCCACTAGAAATTGAATTTCCTCAAATTATCTTTTTTCAAATATAAACAATGCCTATCACATAGGTCATAACTCAATATTTCTTGAATCAAAGAAATGAATGAATGAATGAATGAATGAATGATTTAAGTCTTAGACGGAAGAGCACTCTTTAGAGGAAGTATATGAATGATGGTTTTCATTTGCAAATCAAACCTGATTGATCAGACTCTGATAATATGGCAACATGTTGGGGTTTTGTGATTATTCATGGTAAAATAAGACATTTTCAAACTTAATTATTGTTATCTGCTTTTGTTACATTTAACTGGCTGAATAATATAATAAGTTGTGAATTACATACTGTGATTTCATTTAGCGGGGATACCTTTGGAAATGTATAGTACACGAACATATTAAACTGAAGACATTTTATTCTTTACGGTTTTTCTTGTCCTATATTGTCTGTTAGCACTGCCATGTAGGTTGAAAAACACATTGATCTAGTTATTTATAGAGTAATCACACTTCCACATATTTATTGACTTTTGAGAAATGTCTTATGATATATCATAGAAGAACAATATTATATCAAGGTTAACCTTAAGAAAAGAGACTTACTTGTTTACTGAATCAAAATTAGCCTCAGTGGGTATTGAATTGAAATCAAATATCTGTTAAATAGAGCCCCAAGAAATCAATTGTAACCAGCAGTTAATGACCAGTTTGTTAACAGCTTGAGGCAAGGCCAAGGGCAGTTAACACTCCAACAAATTAGTTGTTAACTGTGCTAATGACTGATTTTGCAGGGATTATTGCTATTATAAATAGTCATCAGTCTAGCTTTACCACTGAGTCTGGATAAGTTTGCAGACAAAAAAATATTTTTATGCCCTCAGTTTGATACTCTGAATTCTAGTTAATATGATAATCTAAAAATCATATAATGTTAGATTTCTTGCTCTGACAAAAATAAAAGTAATAAAAACTCCTTTTCATTTTCCTTATTTGTAGTATAGCTGGATGAATATATAAAATTCTGATAACTTCTTAGAATCAATAGGAAAATAGGATAATAGGCATAAGTAAATGTTTTCTCATTTTGAGTACATCATCATTAATTTGTTAGGATATGCATATTAAGATTATTGGGCATCATAAAAATGAGGCCAAATTACCATTTTTAATAAAATTTCTGATTAAAATAAGGAGAATAGAAAGAATAAAATAATCAGATTTATATAGGAACAAACTAAGTTTTGGGAGAACAAATTATATAAGCTTTTGGAACTAAATATTAATCTTAAATTACAAGTGTATTTTAAAGTAAATTCCCTACTTATTTACCAACAAAGGTAAATGACATTATTTTTATATTCTGCATTTTAAACCAAAAACATAATATTAGACTGATCTCTTATTTCAATTTACAGTATTTTGAAATGATTGATATTAATCAACTTTTAACTCTAGTTAATTGCCTATATCACTGTTTTTTTTTTAAAGATTTTATTTATTTATTTGACAGACAGAGATCACAAGTAGGCAGATAGAGAGAGAGAGAGAAAGGGAAGCAGGCTCCCTGCCGAGCAGAGAGTCTGACTCAGGGCTTGATCCCAGGACCCTGGGACCATGACCTGAGCCGAAGGCAGACGCCCAAACCACTGAGCCACACAGGTGCCCCTCATTGTGTTTTTGTAATATGTATTTTTATCATATAGTTAAGTAATGTAGTTAAAGTCATGATTTTTATTGTTGAACTGCAAGTGCAGTTACAGAAATGTCATCATTTAAATGTTTCAATAAGGCTTCCTTTAAATATTTCACAGGTGCAGACATATCCACTGGGAATGATACTAATATGATACTTTTATTGTATAAATATTTTTTTATTAGAGGACAATGATGATAAGTTATTAGTGGCTTTACTACACTCTCCACGGCCAGGTCTCTGCAGTTAAAGTTGCATTTCAATCTAAGTAATTATTTGGAAAATTAAAATAAACATTATTATTATTGTTTTATTTTTTTCTTTAAAAAAAATTTTTTTTAAACTTATTTATTTGTCAGAGAGAGAGGGAGAGAGTGAGAGCGAGCACAGGCAGAGTGGCAGGCAGAGGCAGAGGGAGAAGCAGGCTCCCTGCCGAGCAAGGAGACCGATGCGGGACTAGATCCCAGGATGATGGGATCATAACCTGAGCCGAAGGCAGCCGCTCAACCAACTGAGCCACCCAGGCATCCAGAACATTATTTTTTTTTTAATACTACAATGAAAGAAAACTATGGTTACTTTTGTAACATATACCCTGAATTTCAAAAGATGTTTTCTATTGAACAAAAATACATATTCTAAATTGGTTATATAAAGAGAATGCCTAGAGGTAACTGTGATATTAAAATAACAGAATTTTAGGGAGGAGTCAAGATGGCAGAGAAGTAGCAGGCTGAGACTACATCAGGTAGCAGATCAGCTAGATAGCTTATCAAACCATTGCAAATACCTACAAATCCAATGGGAGATCGAAGAGAAGAAGAACAGCAATTCTAGAAACAGAAAATCGACCACTTTGTGAAAGGTAGGACTGGCGGAGAAGTGAATCCAAAGTGACGGGAAGATAGACCGCGGGGGGCGGGGCCGACTCCCAGCAAGTGGCGGAGCAATGGAGCACTAAATCAGGACTCTTAAAAGTCTACTCCACTGAGGGACATCGCTCCAGAGGCTAAACCGGGGTGAAGCCCACGTGGGGTCAGCATGGCCCCAGGTCCTGCAGGGTCACTGAAGGATCAGGGTGGTCTGAGTGTCACAGAGCTTGCAGGTATTAGGGAAGCTGGCTACAGAGACAGAGCTAAGGAGTGAGCTCTCAGCTTGGGGTTAGCTTGAACCGGTCACAGGATGGGTGAGCTTGGAGCGTAGCCGGAGGCCAGGGAGACGGGAGTGATTGCGTGCTTTTTTCTGAGGGCACACTGAGGAGTGGGGCCCCAAGTTCTCGGCTCCTCCAGGCCAGAGACTGGGAGGCCGCCATTTTCATTCCCATCCTCTGGAACGCTACAGAAAGCATTCAAGGAACAAAAGCAACCGAAAG
This sequence comes from Mellivora capensis, assembly GCA_004024625.1. NCBI lineage: Eukaryota > Metazoa > Chordata > Mammalia > Carnivora > Mustelidae > Mellivora > Mellivora capensis. The sequence goes on from PISX010004019.1 coordinate 61,896, forward strand.
CGAAACCTAGCGGATTACATAGCCCGGCCCCTGGTAAGGGCGGTGCAATACTGCCTCGGGCAAAGACACTGAGAACCACTACAACAGGTCCCTCCCCCAGATGATCAATAAGAAATCCAGCCAAGACCAAGTTCACTTACCAAAGAGAACAACGGAATTGCAGAGGAGGAGAAAGCAAAGCTTGGAACTCATGGATTTCTCCCCATGATTCTTTAGTCTTGCAGTTAATTTAATTTTTTTTTATTTAATTTTCTTTCTTCTGCTAAATTTTTTAGCTTTTACCCTTTTCTTTTTTAACGTTTTTTAACTAGTTTATCTTAACAATACCTTTCATAAAAAAAATCTTTTTTGAACCTTCATTATTATAGTCATATTTTATCCTTCATTGTATTTAACTTTATTTTTTGTATACACATAGGGTTTTTTCTTCTAAAAAATTTGGTGTACAACTTCTAATAGATCAAAATATACCATAAATCTACCTCCAGGCTTGTTCTAGTCCACAGCCCAAGCAAATTCTCTCCACTTTCTTTTTCTTTATTTTCCCAACCAACTTACTTTATCAACTCCTTTTTCAGAAATTAAAAAAAATTTTTTTCATCTTTATAGGCATATTCCATCCCTTCATTGTGTTTACCCATATATATGTTTTTCATTCTTTAAAATTTTGGGAGGTAGTTTCCTCTAAGAGACCAAAATACTCCCAAAATTAAGTGGATGACCCTGTTCTAGTCACCAGTCTAATAGATATATATATTTTTTTCTTTTTTATATTTTTTCTTTATTTGGTTTCTTTTTAAAATTTTTTTTCTCTGAACTACTTTTTATTCCCTTTCTCCCCTCCATGATTTGGGGTCTCTTCTGATTTGGTTAAAGCGCATTTTCCTGGGGTCTTTGCCACCCTTTTAGTATTTTATTTGCTCCTTCATATACTCTTATCTGGACAAAATGACAAGGCTGAAAAACTCCCCACAAAAAAAAAAGAACAAGAGGCAGTACCAAAGGCTAGGGACCTAATCAATACAGACATTGGTAATATGTCAGATCTAGAGTTCAGAATGGCGATTCTCAAGGTTCTAGCCAGGCTCGAAAAAGGCATGGAAGATATTAGGGAAACCCTCTCTGGAGATATAAAAGCCCTTTCTGGAGAAATAAAAGAACTAAAATCTAACCAAGTTGAAATAAAAAAAAAAAACTAATAATGAGGTGCAATAAAAAAATAGAGACTCTTATTGCTAGGATAAATGAGGCAGAAGAAAGAATTAGTGATATAGAAGGCCAAATGACAGAGAATAAAGAAGCTGAGCAAAAGAGGGACAAACAGCTACTGGACCACGAGGGGAGAATTCGAGAGATAAGTGACACCATAAGACGAAACAACATTAGAATAATTGGGATTCCAGAAGATGAAGAAAGAGAGAGGGGAGCAGAAGGTATATTGGAGACAATTATTGTAGAGAATGTCCCTAATATGGCAAAGGGAACAAGCATCAAAATCCAGGAGGTGCAGAGAACCCCACTCAAAGTCAACAAGAATAGGTCCACACACCATCACCTAATAGTAAAATTTACAAGTCTTAGCGACAAAGAGAAAAATCCTGAAAGCAGCCCAGGAAAAGAAGTCTGGTAACATACAATGGTAAAAATATTAGATTGGCAGCCGACTTATCCACAGAGACCTGTCAGGCCAGAAAGAACTGGCATAATATATTCAGAGCACTAAATGAGGTAAACATGCAGCCAAGAATACTATATCCAGCTAGGCTATCATTGAAAATAGAAGGAGAGATAAAAAGCTTCCAGGACAAACAAAAACTGAAAGAATTTGCAAACACCAAACCAGCTCTACAGGAAATACTGAAAGGGGTCCTCTAAGCAAAGAGAGAGCTTAAAAGTAGTACATCAGAAAAGAACAGAGACAATAAACAGTAACAGACACCTTACAGGCAATACAATGGCACTAAATTCATATCTCTCAATAGTTATCCTGAATGTAAATGGCCTAAATGCCCCAATCAAAAGACAGGGTATCAGAATGGATAAAAAAACAAAACCCATCAATATGTTGCCTACACGAAACTCATTTTAGACCTGAAGACACCACCAGATTTAAAGTGAAGGGGTGGAAAACAATTTACCATGCTAATGGACATCAGAAGAATGCTGGGGTGGCAATCCTTATATCAGATCAATTAGATTTTAAGCCAAAGAGTATAATAAGAGATGAGGAAGGACACTATATCATACTCAAAGGCTCCGTCCAACAAGAAGATCTAACAATTTTAAATACCTATGCCCCTAACTTGGGAGCAGCCAACTATATAAACCAATTAATAACAAAATCAAAGAAACACATCAACAATAATGTAATAATAGTAGGGAACTTTAACACTCCCCCCACTGAAATGGACAGATCATCCAAGCAAAAGATCAACAAGGAAATAAAGGCCTTAAATGACACACTGGACCTAATGGACATCACAGATATATTCAGAACATTTCATCCCAAAGCAACAGAATACACATTCTTCTCTAGTGCACATGGTACATTCTCCAGAATAGATCACATCCTCGGTCATAAATCAGGTCTCAACTGGTATCAAAAGATTGGGATCATTCCCTGCATATTTTCAGACCACAATGCTCTGAAGCTAGAACTCAATCACAAGAAGAAATTTGGAAAGAACCCAAATATATGGAGACTAAACGGCATCCTTCTAGAGAATGAATGGGTAAACCAGGAAATTAAAGAAGCATTGAAAAATTCATGGAAATACATGATAATGAAAACACAACAGTTCAAAATTTGTGGGACACAGAAAAGGCAGTCCTGAAAGGAAAATATATAGCGGTACAAGCCTTTCTCAAGAAACAAGAAAGGTCTCAAATACACAACCTAACCCTACACTTAAAGGAGGTGGAAAAAGAACAAGAAAGAAAGCCTAAACCCAGCAGGAGAAGAGAAATCATAAAGATCAGAGCAGAAATCAGTGAAATCGAAACTAAAAAAACAATAGAACAAATCAATGAAACTAGGAGCTGGTTCTTCGAAATAATTAATAAGATTGATAAACCCCTGGCCAGACTTATCAAAAGAAAAGAGAAAGGACCCAAATAAATAAAATCATGAATGCAAGAGGAGAGATCACAACCAACACCAAAAAAATACAAATTATTAGAACATACTATGAGCAACTCTATGCCAACAAATTTGAAAATCTGTAAGAAATGAATGCATTCCTAGAGACATATTAACTACCATAACTGAACCAGGAAGAAATAGAAAACCTGAACAGACCCATAACCAGTAAGGAGATTGAAACATTCATCAAAAATCTCCAGACAAACAAAAGCCCAGGGCCAGACGGCTTCCCAGGGGAATTCTACCAAACATTTAAAGAAGAATTAATTCCTATTCTCCTGAAACTGTTCCAAAAAATAGAAATGGAAAGAAAACTTCCAAATTCATTTTATGAGGCCAGCATCACTATGATCCCAAAGTCAGACAAGGATCCCATAAAAAAAGAGAATTATAGACCAATATCCTTAATGAACACAGATGCGAAAATTCTCACCAAAATACTAGCCAATAGGATCCAACAGTACTTTAAAAGGATTATTCACCACGACCTAGTGGGATTTATTCCAGGGCTGCAAGGTTGGTTCAACATCCACAAATCAATCAATGTGATACAATACATTAATAAAAGAAAGAACAAGAGCCATATGATACTTTCAATAGATGCTGAAAAAGCATTTGACAAAGTACAGCATCCCTTCCTGATCAAAACTCTTCAAAGTGGAGGGATAGTGAGCACATACCTCAATATTATCAAAGCCATCTATGAAAAACCCACCGCAAATATCATTCTCAATGGAGAAAAACTGAAAGCTTTTCCGTTAAGGTCAGGAACACGTCAGGGATGTCCATTATCACCACTGCTATTCAACATAGTACTAGAAGTCCAAGCCTCAGCAATCAGACAACAAAAAGAAATTAAAGGCATCCAAATTGGCAAAGAAGTCAAACTATCACTTTTTGCAGATGATATGATAGTCTATGTGGAAAACCCAAAAGACTCCACTCCCAAACTGCTAGAACTTGTACAGGAATTTAGTAAAGTGTCAGGATATAAAATCAATGCACAGAAATCAGTTGCATTTCTCTACACCAACAACAAGACAGAAGAAAGAGAAATTAAGGAGTCAATCCTATTTATAGTTGCACCCCAAACCATAAGATACCTAGGAATAAACCTAACCAAAGAGGCAAAGAATCTGTACCCAGAAAACTATAAAGTACTCATGAAAGAAATTGAGGAAAACACAAAGAAATGGAAAAATGATCCATGCTCATGGATTGGAAGAATAAATATTGTGAAAATGTCTATGCTACCTAAAGCAATCTACACATTTAATGCAATCCCTATCAATATCCCACCCATTTCAAATAAATGGAACAAATAATCCTAAAATTTATATGGAACCAGAAAAGACCTCAAATAGTCAGAGGAATGTTTAAAAAGAAAGCCATAGTGGTGGAATCACAATTCCAGACTTCAAGCTCTATTACAAAGCTGTCATCATCAAGGCAGTACGGTATTAGCACAAAAAGAGACAGACAGATCAGTGGAATAGAATAGAAAGCCAAGAAATGATCCCTCAACTCTATGGTCAACTAATCTTTGACAAAGCAGGAAAGAATGTCACATGGAAAAGAGTCTCTTCAACAAATGGTGTTGGGAAAACTGGACAGCCACATGCAGAAGAGTTAAACTGGACCCTTTCCTTACATCACAAACAAAAATAGACTCCAAATGGATGAAAGACCTCAATGTGAGAAAGGAATCCATCAAAATCCTTGAGGAGAACACAGGCAGCAACCTCTTCGACATCAGCCACAGCAACTTCTTCCTAGAAACATCGCCAAAGGCAAGGGAAGGAAGGGCAAAAATGAATTATTGGGACTTCATCAAGATCAAAAGCTTTTGCACAGCAAAGGAAACAGTCAACAAAACCAAAAGACAACTGACAGAATGGGAGAAGATATTTGCAAATGACATATCAGATAAAGGGCTAGTATCCAAAGTCTATAAAGAACTTATCGAACTCAACACCCAAAGAACAAATAATCCAATCGAGAAATGGGCAGAGGACATGAACAGACATTTCTGCAAAGAAGACATCCAGATGGCACACACACACAGGAAAAAGTGCTCCACATCAATTGGCATCAAGGAAATACAAATCAAAACCACAATGAGATACCACCTCATGCCAATCAGAATGGCTAAAATGAACAAGTCAGGAAACGACAGATGCTGGTGAGGATGCAGAGAAAGGGGAACCCTCCTACACTGTTGGTGGGAATGGAAGCTGGTGCAGCCACTCTGGAAAACAGCATGGAGTTTCCTCAAAAAGTTGAAATTAGAGCTATCCTACAACCCAGCAATCGCATTGCTGGGTATTAACCCTAAAGATACAAATGTAGTGATCTGAAGGGATGCATGCACCCAAATGTTTATAGCAGCAATCTCCACAATAGTCAAACTATGGAAAGAAGCTAGATGTCCATCATATGTATGTATATATATATATGTGTGTGTATATATATATATATATATATATATATATATATATATAGTGGAATACTATTCCATATAATGGAATACTATGCAGCCATCAAAAGAAAATGAAATCTTTCCATTTGTGACAATATGGATGGAAATAGAGGGTACTAAGCTGAGTGAAGTAAGTCAATCAGAGAAAGGCAATTATATGATCTCCCTGATATGAGGAACCTGAGATGCAAAGGGTGGGGCTTTGGGGGGCTAGAGAAAGAAAAAAATGAAACAATATGGGATCAGGAAGAAGACAAACTCTAAGAGACTCTTAATCTCCCAAAACAGAGAGTTGCTGGTGGTGGGGGATAGGGAGAGGGTGTTTGGGTTATGGACATTGGGGAAAGTATGTGCTATGGTGAGTGCTATGAAGTGTGTAAACCTGGCAACTCACAGACCTGTACCCCTGGGGCTAATAATACATTATATGTCAATAAAAAATTTAAAAAAAAATTAAAAAAGCAGAAACACAAATGAAGACAGTTGTATATAAAGGAAACCAAATAAGGTGGATTTTTCAACAAAAACTATCCAAGCCAGGAAGGACTGGCATGATATAGTCAATGTGCTGAAAGGGAAAGCCTACAGACAAGAATATCCCATCCAGCAAGTCTATCATTCAGACAAAAAAAAAATTTTCAGAGAAAAAGTTTTCCCATCAAAACTAAAGAACTTCATGACCACTAAACCAGACATATAAGAAATATTTAAGGGAATTCTTTGGGTGGAAAGGAAAAGAACAAAAATGACAATATGAAGGTAGGAAACACAAAAAGAGCAAAAACAAATATTTCTATTAAAAAATCAATCAATGAAAAAAAATCAATCAATGAACTCACAAAATAAAAGGATGTAAAACGTGACAACATATACCTAAAATGTGGGAAGGAGAGGAGTAAAGAATGAGTTCAAACTTAAACAACTATCAACCTAATATAGACTACTAACTACACACACACACACACACACACATACACAGAGCCACTAATAAATATGCAAAGGATAAAAATAAAGAAATCCTAATATATCACTAAAGAAAACTGGCAAAAGATATTAGCAAGAACAACAAAAAAGGATCAAGGAAAATATTCAGAAACAGCCACAAGACAAATAATAACATGGCAATAAATATGAATCTATCAATAATTATTTTGAATGTAAATGGGCTAAATACTCCAAAAGACACAGAGATCAGAAGGGATTTAAAAAAAAAAAAAAGCCAAACCCAATCTATCTATATGCTGTCTATAAAAGACATATTTTAGAAAGACATCAGATGGAGAAATATTTATCCTGGAAATGGATGTAAAAATAATGCTGGAATAGCAATACTTAGACGAAATATACTTTAAAACAAAAACTGTAACAAGAGGCAAAAAATGAGACACTATAATAAAGGGGACAATTCAACAAAAAATCAACCATTTATAAATATTTAGGCACCCATCATGGAAGCACTCAAATACATGAAAAGATTAATAACAAACATGAAGGAAATAATCAATAATAATACAATAGTAGGTGTCTTTAATACCTCACTTACATCAATGGACAGATCATCTAAAGAGAAAATCCACAAAGCAACAATGGCTTTTAATGACACACTGGACCAGATGGATTTAACAGATATATTCAGAATATTCCATCCTGAAATGACAAAACACATCCTTTTTAAGAGTACATGGAATGTTGTCCAAAATAGATCACATCTGAGGCCACAAAACAAGCCTCAACAAATTTAAAAAGATAGATGCCATGCCATGCATCTTTTCTGACCACAACACTATGAAACTAAAAATCAAACACAAGAAAAATTCTGGGAAGACCACAAATACATGGAGGTTAAATAACATGCTACTAAACAATGATGCATCTACCAGGAAATAAAAGAATAAATTAAAAAGTATATGCAAACAAATGAAAATGAAAACACAATGGTTAAAAACACCTGGCATGCAGAAAAAGCAGTTCTAAGAGGGAAATTTATAGCAATACAGGTCTACCTTAAGAAGCAAGAAAAATCTCAAATGAACAACCTAACAAGGAGATGACTCTTTGAGAAAAATCCTCAAATGAATAAACCTCTAACCAGACCTATCAAGAAAAAAAAGAGAAATGACCTAAATAAGTAGGACCATAAATTAGGGAAGAAAAAAAGAAACCAACAAAACCCACAGAAATACCAACAATTATAAAAGAATATTATGAAACACTGTATGAAAAACATATGCCAACATATTGGATAACCTAGAAGAAACAGATAAATTCCTAGAAAGATATAAACTACCAAAACTGAAACAGGAAGAAATAGAAAATTTGAACAGCCTCATTATTACCAGCAAAGAAATTGAATTAGTAATCAAAAAACTCCCAGAAAAAAAAAGTTCAAAACTAGATGTCTTCATAGGTAAATCCTACCAATCACTTAAAGAAGAGTTAATACCTATTCTTCTCAAACTATTCTAAAAAATAGAAAGGAAGAAAAACTTCCAAATTCATTCTAGGAGGCCAGCATTAGCCTGACACCAAAACCAGACAAAGACACCACACAAAAAAGAGATCTACAGATCAACACTGATGAACATAAATGCAAAGTACTCAATATAATACTAATAAACCAAATCCAACAATATATTTAAAAAAATAATTCACCATGATGAAGTAGGACTTTTCCCTGGGATGCAAGCATGGTTTAATATTTGCAAGTCAATCAACATGATCTTACATTAATAAGAGAAAGGATAAGAACCATATGATCATTTTGACAGACACAGAAAAAGCATTTGAGAATGTATAACATCCATTCATGATAAAAGCCTCAAGAAAGTAGGTTTAGGGGAACACATCTCACAAAACAAAGGCCATATATGAAAAACCTATAGCTAACATCATCCTCAAAGACAAAAAAAACCAAAGGCCTTTCCCCTAAGATCAGAAACAAGACAAGGATGTCTACTCTCACCACTTTAATTTAACATGGTGGTGGAAGTCCTAGCCACAGCAATCAGACAACAAAAAGAAATAAGTCATTCAAATCAGTAAGAAAAAAATAAAACTTTCACTATTTGTAGATGACATGATACTATACATGAAGAACCCTAAAAACTCCACCAAAAAATTTCTAGAACTTAAACACAAATTCAGTAAAGTCACAGAATACCAAATCAAACTGCAGAAATCTGTGGCATTTTTATACAATAAAAATAAAGCAGCAGAAATTAAGAAAACAATCTCATTTATAACTGCACCAAAAAATAACAAGATACCTCAGAATAAACCTAACCAAAGAGGTGAAAGACCTGCGCTCTGCAAAGTATAAAACTCTGATGAAAATAATTGAGGATGACACAAAGAAATGGAAAGATATTCCATGTTCATGGACTGAGAGAACAAATATTGTTAAAATGTCTATTATACTACCCAAAGCAATGTACACATTTAATGTAATCCCTATCAAAATACCACCAATAGAGTGTCTGGGTGGCTCAGTCGGTTAAGCACCAACTCTTGATTTTGGTTCAGGTCATGATCTCAGGATCTCGAGATCAAGCCCCATGTTGGGCTCCATGCTCAATAGGGACTTTGCTTGAGATTCTCTCTCTCCCTCTGCCCCTCCCCCTAGTCATGCTGTGTCTCTCTCTCTCTCAAATAAATAAATACATTTTTAAAAATGTTATAAAAAATACCACTAACATTTTCCACAGAGCTAGAATAAATAATCCTAACATTTTATGGAACCACAAAAGACCCGGAATAGCCAAACCAATTTTGAAAAAGAAAAACAAAGCTGGAGGCATCACAATTCTAGACTTCAAGTTATATTACAAAACTATAGTAATCAAAACAGTATAGTACTGGTGTGCGCGCGCACACACACACACACACACACAAAAGTCACATAGATCACTAGAACAGAATAGAAAGTCCAAAAATAAACCCACAATTATATGGCCAATTAATCTTTGCAAAGGTATGAAAGAATATCCAGTGAGAAAAAGTCTCTTTAACAAATGGTGTTGGGAAAATTGTACAGCTACATGCAAAAGAATGAAATGACACATGAATTTGTTGACCATTTGTATGTCTTCTTTGGAAAAAATGTCTGTTGAGCTCCTCAGCGCATTTTTAAATCAGATTTTCTTTAGCTACTGAGTCATATGAGTTCCTTACATATTTTGGATATTAACATATTTTGAATATCAGATATATGGTTTGCAAATATTTTCTCTCATTCCTTGGGTTGCCTTTCCATTTTGTTGTTTCTTTTGCTTTGCAGTTTGTTAGTTTGATATAGTCCCAATGGTGATTTTTGCTTCTGTTGCTTGTACTTTTGGTTTCACATCCAAAAAAATGTAAAGGAGAATTTCCCATATATCTTCTTCTAGGAGTTTTATGATTTCAGGTCAAAACATGTAATTCTTTAATCCATTTTTTTAATTAAATTTATTTATTTGTCAGAGAGAGAGGGAGAGAGAGAGAGTGAGCACAGGCAGACAGAGGCAGAGGGAGAAGCAGGCTCCCTGCGGAGCGAGCACTGAGCCACCCAGGTGTCCCTCCTTAATCCATTTGAAGTTATTTTTTCGCGAAACCTGTAATACAGGTTCCATTTTAGTTTTTTGTTTTGTTTTGTTTTGTTTTGTTTGTTTTGCATGTAACTATCCTACTTTAACAACACCATTTATTAAATAAACTATCCTTTCACCATTGAGAATTCTGGGCTCTTTTGTGAAATATTCATTGGCCATATATGTGTGGGTTTATTTCTGTTCCACTGGTCTATGTGTTTGTTTGTGTTTGTCCCAGTTTCATACTGCTTTGATTACCATAGTTTTGTAATATAGTTTGAAATTGGGAAATGTGATGTCTCTAGCTTTATTCTTTCTCAAGGCTACTTGTGCTTTTTGGTTCCTTTTGTAGTTCTATATAAACTTTACTATTGTTTTTCTTTCTATTTCTTTAAAATATGCCATTGGTATTTTTTTTTAATTCTTTTTTTTTAAAATTTCATTTCTTTTCAGCGTAACAGAATTCATAGTTTTACACCACACCCAGTGCTCCATGCAATGCGTGCCCTCCATAATACCCACCACATGAAAAAATGTTCAACATCACTAGCCATCAGGGAGATTCAAATTAAAACCACATTGAGATACCACCTCACACCAGTTAGAATGGCCAAAATTAGCAAGCCATTGGTATTTTGTAGGGATTGCACTATAAATGGCTTTGGGTAGTATGGAAATTTTAATAAAATTAATTCTATTGATCCATGAACATGGATATATTTCCATTTTTTGTTCTTTAATTTCTTTCACCAATATTTTGTACTCTTCAGTGTTAGATCTTTCACTTCCTTGGGTAAACTTATTCTTAAGCATTCTACTCTTTTTAATGCTATTGCAAATAGTATTCCTACTGCAAATAGTATTATTTTCTTTATAACTTTTTCAAAGAGTTTATTGCTAATGTACAGAAATGAAACTAATTTTTGTATACTGATTTTATATTCTGAAACATTACTAGATTCCTTTCTTAGGCCTAATAGTTTTTTGGTGGAATCTTTAGGATTTTCTGTATACATGATTATCTCATCAACAAACAGAGACAATTTTCCTTCTTCCTTTCTAGTTTGGATGTATTTCATTTATTTTTATTGCCTGATTGCTATGGGTAGGGCTTCTAGTACTATGTTGAACAGGAGTGGTAAGAATGGAAATCTTTGTCCTGTTACTCATTTTAGAGAAAAAGCTTTCAATCTTTCACCATTGAGTATAATATCTATAGGCTTATCATATATGGCTTTTACTATGTTGAGGTATGTTCTTTCAAAACACAATTTATTGAGTTTTTATCTTAAAAGGATGCTGAATTTATTGATCTACATATGATGAACCATCCCAGGAATAAATTCTACCTGATATAGCGTATGATCGTTTCATTGTAGTGTTGAGTTCAGTTTGCTAGTGTTCTTGAAATTTTTTGCATCTACATTCATCAGAGATATTGGCCTGTAGTTTGCCTTTCTTATAGCATCTGTGTGGCTTTGATATCAGAGTAATGCTAGCCTTGTAAAATGAGTTTGGGAACATTCTCTCATCTTCAATTTTTTGGAATTTTTGGAATTATTTCTTTTTAAAAATTTGGACAGAATTCACTCATGGAGAAACAGCATTCACCTGCAACTTGGGGTATGCTGGAGTGTGCTGTGACCCTGGGTTGAGTGGTAAAAGCGTGTGGTTGTGCAGTGGCTCTGGGTTCAGGGAGTGTAGTGGCATATCAGCTCAGGTACCACTGGGTATGAAAGCATTGACAACTCTGTGCCCTCTGTGAGAATTGAGGGTGATCCACTGAGGCTGCAAAGGTTGCTGTGTTCCTCAGTGGTAGCTCCAGGTCCAGTGGCTAAGTACCAGGGCAGGCAAGAGTGGTGGCTGAGGCTAGTGATGTTCACACACTTGGCTGTAAGGGTCAGCTACAGGTGGGATGGGAGGGGCTTATTGCAAATATACCTGTAGTGATGGGGTCAAGGTAAGCAGCAAACACCAGGGCCAACTGTGGGTGCACTGGCAGTTTCAAGGGTATTGACCATCATTGTGGGCTATTGTGGCTGCTGGTTCTCGCCACTACTGCATGGCAATAGAAGTTAGTGTTGGGAGTCAGGTCGGGGTGTGCAAGTATGCAACTGGAGGGTCTAGATGCTGGTGAGCCCATCCTGCAGCCCAGTGACAGAAGACTTGCCTGGATCCAGGTCCACAAGCAGCTATAGGTACCCTGGATTTCTATATGCACTTTCGTGGGTATAAGATCTTGCCATATGCACACAAGATAATGGAGTCCAGTGATGGGTCTCAAGCCATTTGCCCGTAAGTGAAGCTAGAAGATCTACCTCCAAACATATACACAGTATTGGGGATCAACTTTAAGGGTCCGGGCTAACATTTTGGACTTACGAGGTTACAGAGGCCTAGGCTGTCCATCAGTGCAGGTCTCTGGCTCTGGCATGGCTTAGGGGGTTAGGGAACAGAGAGGGATTAAGATAGTTGGAATCAGTCACTATGAATACCCATGGGGCAAAAGCTGGTGAAATGCATAGGGGTCTACATAGGTTGTGCCGGCCTTTGTTTTGTTTTTTTTTGTAGCAGAAGATGCTGGAGTGGTCTGCAAAGCAGGTAACTGGGAACAGCTTTCGGACTTGCTATGTGGCTGTTGCTGGTAGCCTCTGCTTTTCTTCCTTATTCCCAGATCTCTCTGTACTTAGTTTTGTTGGTTACTGAGTGGAGGTAAACCAAAGCAGGTCCATTGCGAGATGCTCTGGATGTCTGGAGCTCACCCAGCTCTTCCTTTCCCAGTTAAGGGGAACTCTTCCTAGCTGGGAAGTTTCCTCTTGGTGGTGAGCAATGCCAGTTTGGGGGATGGGGTAAGAGAGCCAAAATGAAGTAGTTCTTCCTTCTTTTTGTGTGTTATTCTCAAGGTTTTGCTCCACTGTATTGGTGAAGTTTCTTAAGTGGACTTCAGAGCTCTCCCAGAGCTGTTTTTGTTCATGTACTGCTGTCTAATTATTGATCTTTGTGGGGAGACAGAGGCCATAGTCTCCTACTCTATCTTGGTGATGCTATCCCACAGCATGATTGCTTTTAATGATCAATTCTACTGTTACCTTTCCTGTTCCACTATACTATATACTCACAGCTAGCTGTCTTCACATTTGGATTCTGCAATACCTATATAAGAAGTAGAAACATACATATGGAACTCTTAGATTCAATGCTTGCCTTAATATCAAAATCACAGGGTAGCTTTTTTAGTCAGTATTTTTGACTCATTGCTTTAGTCTTGACTTCACCAATTACAAGGCTTTTTGTGTTTGTCTTATGGTGTTTACATCTACTTCTTTAATTAAAATTTTGTATTTTTTTCTATATAAATATATCCTTTTTAATCCTCTTGGTCTAGTACTTTATTCTAATGAGACTTGTTTAGCCTCATCTCCTTTACCTGGATGTCTCAAAACTATTTTGTCTCCTTACTGGTTAATTATAATGCTACAAATGGCCTGTTATAGTTTATGATATTGAGTATAAGGCCTCCACATGCTCTGTAAATAAATATGAACATAAAATGAATGACTTGAACCCAGCAGTATATGAGGTTTTCCTAATATTATTACATACTTCTTTTTTGACTCAAGAGGCATTCGAGATTCATCCTTTCTCCTTTCATCTTTTCAGATGTTTCAGAAGTAACCATAAAATATGCCAAGGCCTGACAAGCTTAATTCCTATAGGGATTTGTCTGTGCCATAGAATTTATTATTGCCTAGTGCTATTTAACTTTTTCTTTGTTGCTTTACTTATTCTCTTAACTAATTGTTTTAAATATTTATTTACTTTAGAGAGAGAGAAAGAGTGTGAGCAGAGGGAGAGCGAGAGATTCCTCAAGCAGCCTCCCTGCCAAGAGTGGAGCCCAAGGCAGGGCTCCATCTCCTGATCCGGAGATTATGACCCAAGCCAAAACCAAGAGTTGGCTGCTCAACTGATTTTTTATATTTTTGAATATAAGGAATTATTCTATATTATTTCTTTATATTCCTATTTTTATGTGGAGTATTTTATTCAGTAAAGCTCAAATATCTATAGTATAAAATGAAATTTATTAAAGAAAAACTCTTACACCCATTTTAGTTTCCTAAAATTAAATATATATTGACCAACTTGTAATTGAAATTGTAGAAATTTATAAGAGATTGTCTTTCTCTACCTTAACAATGATAACAAGCTAGATAAACTACAAAATTACAGTTCTCTGAAAACGTGTTAGCAAGTTGAGAATTCCAAATAAACCTAAATGAAGTTAAATCTAGAGTCTTCAAAGTGGGTGTGCTTTTTTGTTGCTTTTTTCTTGGATAACCAGCGGAATGATCATTTATAGATGGGGATAACAAGGAATAAGCTGATGTTTTTAAATGACTTTAACGGCCACATGTGAGCTAGTATTAAGTATTAGAATCTTATGGGGTCCTAACCACAACCCACCAACTCTGTCCCAGAATCCTTCAGTAAGTTTATGGAGCTAGTACCCCAAGGGACAAAAGAGTTCACTCATATCAATATCTAGATTATCCCTGAACTTCACAGAGTGCAAGACATTGCTGACCACATATGGCTGATTCTTAATAATATTTTTTCTCTGTACAAAGTAGTGGTCCATAAAATTAGGAAAGAAAGGCAACAGAGTTAAAATAAATTATATATATATCATATATATATATAATGTCTTATATTAAATATATATAATATATATATTTCATTATAAAACATTATATAAACATTTCATTATAAAACAATCATATAATATATATAATATATATACAATCATATAATATATAAATAATATACATTAGGATATCATATATAATCATTCATATACATATATACACATACATATACATAAAATCAAAAGGAGAAATTTAGTTGAAAGGTTTAGGTGCACAACTGAGAAAAGTATAGAGTCTTGAAGACAGTAAAATGGAAATTATCCAAAGTGAACACAAAGGGGGAAAAACCAAAAGAGAAATAATGGGACAGAAAAAATAATTGGAGAGACAGTAGCCAATAACTCTCTAAAATTGCTAAATGGTCTCAACTTACAGATAAAAGAAGCTCAGCAAACTTCAAGAAGATAATACAAATAAAATGACACACAGGCATATCAGAGACAAATGGCTAAAAACCCAAGACAGTATCAACCAAATGAAAACATATTTCATGCAAGAAAGACAGTTGGTTTCTCAACAGATACAATGAAGACCATAAGACAATGGGGTATTATTTTCAAACTGCTAAAATTAAAAAAAAAAAAAAGGCAACCTAGCATTCTGTCTCCTATAAAATTTACCTTTGGAAGTAAAAATAAAATAAAAGAATAATATTTTCTGTTGGGGGAATTTCCTTATGTTTCTATAAATTGAATGAAGTACTTATGTAAGTATTTAAAATATAAAGAAGTATATATTGTCTATATAGTCGAGTATATATTGTATATATTTTTGAAGACATCAGTTCACAAGATATTTGTTCTTGGCTTTTCAGAAAATTCCTTAATGCCCAAAGACTTCCATAGGGGCTGTGAGGTATCAAGTAATAATTTTTCATGTAGCCATCAATATTCTGATCTGTTGCACTCATTTATTTAAAATTCAGTTGCACTTATAACTGTCCTAATATCGATTATATAGTAGTATTTCTGCAAAATAATGTTATGTTAGCAGCCATTAATATAACATATATAATAGGAAAAGGATCCCTTAAATGTATCAGTTATTGGACATAATAAATGGAAATTCAATGCTATTATCCTATACTTTTTTAATACATCAGTTATATTATTGCATTTTCATCAAAAGCTCTCAAGGGACACCTGAGAGGCTCAGTCAGTTAATCATTCCACTCTTGTATTTGGCTCAGGTCATGATCTCTGGGCTGTGAGACAGAGCCCTACATTGGGCTCTGTGCTCAGCTGTGAGTCTTCTTGAGATTCTCTCTCTCCCTCTCCCTCTGCCCCCTACTTACTCTCTCTAAAGTAAGAGAATAAATTAAAAAAAAAAAAAGATGTAGTTAGGGAAAAAGAAAAATAGATGAAATATATCATTTCCTTATTTATCTAAGTATATTAAAAGAAGAATGTTACCATCTTATTGTCCTGTCATTTAACTATAGAAAAAGATCTTGCCTTTTGTGTGTTGTATTTGTTCTCTTATTAAATATTCATTCATGATACCTTTCTTGAACTGTCACTTCAGGGACTAAAGCATAGATTTGGGCATCTAGCATCACATCTTAAAAGCAGCACTACTAAAATATTAGGGCAGATTTTCACTATAGAAAAATGAATTATCTACTCAGGTAATAGTGTCATTCATCTAGATTTGAAGTCTGTTCAGGTGTTCATGAAATAAAAACTAATTTTTTCTCTCTGAGACATCAAACATCTAGATTAAAATGAGATTAAAAAATGGCCACTGACTCCAATGTATTTAAAGGTAGATGTTTATAAACATTTTATAAACTGCAATATTCCTCCTTGAACCAGAATATTTATGTATTTTAAAAAATAACTTTATGCTTAGATTAACTAGGACTTAATAATTTTATTGAACATTTGTGAATTTTAAGGAATTCAGATATTTAAATTAAGCAAAAATAATGGACTTTAGTTGAGAATAATTGAAATCATAGTGAAGCGTATGTTCTTGTCAATATGTTTTCAGTACGATTGTGCATTTTAATAAAAAACACATGCCCTGGGTGTCTCAGTGGGTTAGGCCGCTGCCTTCGGCTCAGGTCATGATCCCAGGGTCCTGGGATAGAGCCCCGCATTGGGCTCTGCTCAGCGGGGAGCCTGCTTCCTCCTCTCTGTCTCTGCCTGCCTCTCTGCCTACTTGTGATCTCTATCAAATAAATAAATAAAATCTTTAAAAAAAAAAAAAAACAAAACCAAAAAACACATGCCATTTTAGTCTTAGATTAGAACAAACTGCCAGAGATCTACCAAATTTTCTCTTGATCCTAACACATAAATTAGAAATTACTATGTCAATAACTTATTTAGATTAGATGGAATAAAAAACATGATTACATAACATTTATGTTTACAATTCATGGAGTAGCTGCTAGCTCTAACTTTACAAGAACTAATAATGTAGACTTAAGAGATTTTGCCACCTGCAAATCTCCATATTTATAATAGTTTTTGACCTGTATCTTAACACATATCAGAGTGCAATACACATTTCATATATTCTACATTGTTTTTCCCAACTACTCAAAATGTCAGTTATCTCATTGATTATCCAAATTTTACAACATGTACCTGAGTATGCAGAATATTAACTCTCATCAATGTTCAACCTCTAGTCTCCAGGAAATGAATATTTTATCTGACATAGCTAAGGAGAATTAAAGTTGTAGAAAGAATTAAGGTTGCTAATCAGCTGTGCTTTAAACTGGGAGATTATTTTGGGTTACCTATGAAGAATCAATGTAATCAAAGGGTCCTAAAAAGTGAAAGGAGGCGGCGAAGAGAAGGTGAGAATGATGTGATGTGAGAAGTCAACTCACTGCTTCTGGCTTTGGAGAAGGAAAGGTGTTAAAGAATGTGTATGATCTGTAGAAGCTAGAAAGGGTGAGGAAATGGATTCTTTTCTAGAACCTCCAGAGGGAATGAATGCAGCCCTGCTGGAACATTGACCCAGTAAGACCCATTTCAAACTTCTGACTTACAGAATTGTAAGATAATACATTTGTTTTTTTTTTTTTAAGCCACCAAATTTTGGTAATGTTACAGCAGCAGCAGAATAGTAATACAGTACTTTTAAATGTAATTGGTAAATTTTTTGATTTTTTTCCCTATTGCTTTAGACAGGAGGATATCTTTTTTCTATGAATTACTAGTATGTGACAGATTTTTTTCTTCTAAGTTTTTATTTAAATTCCAGTTAGTTAACATATACTGTAGTATTGGTTTCAGGAGTAGAATTTAGTGATTCATCAATTACATATAACACCCAGTGCTCATCACAAATGCTCATCACAAATGCCTTCCTTAATGTCCATCACCCATGCCCATCTTTCCATCTAGCTTGATCAATCCTCAGTTTCTTTATAGTTAAGAGTCTTGTATGGCTTGCCTCTCCATCTGTTTTTATCTTATTTTTCCTTCCCTTCTCCTATTTTCATCTGTTTTGTTAAAGCCCACATATGAGTGAAATCATAAGCTATTGCTCTGACTGACTTATTTTGCTCAGTATAATATACTCTAGCTCCATTCATGTCATTGAAAAAGGCAAGATTTCATTCTTTTTGATGGATTAGCAATAGTCCATTCTATATATACACCACATCTTTATCCATTTATCAGTTGGTGGGCATTTGGGCTCTTTCCATAATTTGTCTGTTGTTGAAAATGTTGCTATAAATATTGACATAGATGTGTCCCTTTGGATCAGAATTTTTGTATTCTTTGAATAAATAGTAGTGCAACTGCTGGATCATAGGGTTGTTCTATTTTTTAACTTTTTGGGGAACCTCAATACTGCTTTCCAGAATGGCTGCTTCAGGTTGCCCTCCCACCAACAGTGTAAGAGGGCTCCCCATTCTCCAGATCCACAAAACAAGTTTTTTTCCTTGTATTGTTAATTTTAGCCATTCTGACAGGTATGAGGTGGTATCTCATTGTGGTCTTGGTTTGTATTTCCCTGATGATGGAGAGGTTGAACATTTTTTCATGTATCTGTTAACCATCTGAGTGTCTGCTTTGGAGAAATATATGTTCAGGTCTTCTGTCCTTTCTTTTCTTCTCTTTCTTTCTTTTTTTCTTTCTTTCTTTCTTTCTTTCTTTCTTTCTTTCTTTCTTTCTTTCTTTCTTTCTTTCTCTTTTTGAGAGAGTCTGTCCACTTATTTGACAGAGAGAGAGAGAGCACACACAAGTAGACAGAGCAGAGGCAGAAGGAGAGGGAGAAGCAGGCTCTCCACCAAGCAGAGAGCCCTACATGGGGCTTGATCCCAGAACCCTGGGATCATGACCTGAGCCAGAGACAGATGCCTAACCAACTGAGCTACCCAGGTACCCCCTTCTGCTCATTTCTAAACTGAATTATTTGTTTTGGGATGTTGAGTTTGATAAATTCTTTATAGATTTTGGATACTAACCCTTTATCTGAAATGTTATTTGCAAATACCTTCTCCGATTCTGTAGGTTGCCTTTCAGTTTTGTTGATTGTTTACAATGCTATGCAAAAGCTTTTTATCTTGAAGTCCTAGTGGTTTATATTTGCTTTTGTTTCCTTTGACTCTGGTAACATGTCTAGTAAGAAGCTGATGGGGCAAGTTAGAGAGGTTGCTGCCTATGTTCTCCTCTAGGATTTTGATGGTTTCATGTTTCACATTTAGGTCTTCCATTCATTTTGAATTTATTTTTGTGTATGGTGTAAGAAAGTGGACCAGTTTCATTCTTCTACATGTTGTTATCCAGTTTTCCCAACACCATTTGTTGAAGAGACTTTCATCTTTCTATTGGATATTCTTTTCTGCTTTGTTGAAGATTAGTTGACCATATATGGTTATGGGTCCATTTCTGGGCTCTTTTTTCTGTTCCACTGATCCACATGTCTGTTTTGTGCCAGTATTATAAAGTCTTGATGATTACAGCTTTAGTAATAAGCTTTAATTTTGGGATTGTGATGCCTCCTGCTTTGCTTTTCTTTTTCAACATTGTTTTGGCTATTTAGAGTCTTTTGTAGTTCCATACAAACTTTAGAATTGTTTGTCTAGCTTTGTGAAAAATGATGGTGGTATTTTAATAGGAATTTCATTGAATATGTAGATTACTTTAAGTACTATGGAAATTTTGATTTTATTTGTTCTTCCAATCCATGAGCATGGAATGATTTTTTTTTCCATTTTGTTATGTCTTCTTCAGTTTTGTTCATAAGTATTCTAGAGTTTTCAGAGAATAAACCTTTTATATCTTTGGTTAAGTTCATTTCTAGGTATTTTATTTTATTTTCGCTATTGTAAATGGAATTGATTCCTTGATTTCTCTTTCTGCTGCTTCATTACTGGTGTATAGAAGCTGAAAGATTAATATGTTTTTTTTTTATCCTGTGACTTTGTTGAATTTATGTATCAGTTCTGCCAATCGTTTGGTGGAGTACTTCAGGTTTTCTACATTGAATATCATGTTGTCTGTGAAGAGTGAAAGTTTAACTTCTTTCTTGCTGATTTGGATGCCTTTTATATTGTTTTCTTGTCTGATTGTTGAGGCTAGGATTTCCAGTACTATGTTGAACAACAGTGATGACAGTGCACATCTCTGTCATGTTCCTGAATTGAGTGGAAAAGTTCTCAGTTTTTCCCCATTGAGGATGTATAGGTTTTGGACCTTTCACATATGGCCTTCATGATGTTGAGGTATGTTTCTTCTATTCTTACTTTCTTGAGGGTTTTTATCAAGAAAGGATGTTATATTTTGTCCATTGCTTTTTCTGCATCCATTGAGAGGATCATATGGTTCTTATCCTTCCTTTTATTTATATGCTGTATCACATTGATTTGTAGATTTTTAAAAAAGATTTTATTTATTTATTTGTCAGAGAGAGAGAGAAAGAGAGAGAGCAAGAGCGCACAGGCAGACAGAGTGGCAGGCAGAGGCAGAGGGAAAAGCAAGCTTCCCCCAAAGCAAGGAGCCTGATGTGGGACTCGATCCCAGGACACTGGGATCATGACCAGAGCCAAAGGCAGCCGCTTAACCAACTGAGACACCCAGGCGTCCCTGATTTGTGGATATTGAACCACCTCTGCATCTCAGGAATAAATCCCACTTGATTGTGGTGAATGATTTTTTGAACGTACTGTTGGATTCAATTAGCTAATATCTTGTTGACAATTTTTGCATCCATGTTCATCTGGAATATTGGTCTGTTATTCTCCTTTTTAGTGGGTCTTTGTCTGGTTTTGGAAGGTAATGCTGGCCTGAGAATGAGTTTGCCAATTTTCCTTCCATTTCTACTTTTAGAGACAGCTTGAGAAGAATAAGTATTAACTTGTCTTTAACTGTTTGGTAGAATTCCTGTAGGTACCCATCCAGACCTGGACTCTCATTTGTTGGGAGATATTGGACTACTGATTGAACTTCGTTGCTGGTTATGGGTTTATTAAAATTTCTGATTTCTTCCTGTTTCAGTTTTAGTAGTTTATATGTTTCAAGGAATTTATCATCTTTTTTAGGTTGCCCAAATTGTTGGCATATAATCACACATAATATTCTCTTATAATTGTATTTCTGTGGTGTTAGCTGTGATCTCCCCTCTTTCATTCATGATTTTATTTCAGTACTTTCTCTTTTCTTTTTGATAAGTTTGGCTAAGGGTTAATCAATTTTGTTAATTCTTTCAAAGAACCAGCTCCTAGTTTCGTCGATCTGTTCTTTTTTTTTTTTTTTTTTAATTTCTTCATCTTTTATTTTTGTTTTAAGCTATATAACTTTCCTTCTGCTGGCTTTAGGCTTCATTTGCTGTTCTTTTTCTAGATCCTTTAGGTGTAAGGTTAGGGTGTGTATTCGAGATTTTTCTTGCTTCTTGAGGTAGGTGCCTGTATTGCTATATGCTTCCCTCTTATGACCTCTTTTGCTGCATCCCAAAGGTTTTGGACTGTCATGTTTTCGTTTTCATTTGCTTCCACATATTTTTTGTTTTTTATTTCTCCTTTAATTTCCTGGTTAACCCATTAATTCTTTAGTAGGATGTTCTTTAACCTCCATGTATTTGTGGCCTTTCCAATTTTTCTTGTGGTTGACATTAAGTTTCATAGCCTTGTGGTCTGAAAATATGCATGGTAGGATCTCAATCTTTTTTAGTACTTGAGGCCTGATTTGTAACCCAGTATGTGACCTATTCTGGAGAATTTTCAAAGTGTATTTGAAAAGAGTGTGTACTCTGCTGGTTCAGGATGAAATGTTCTGAATATATCTGTTAAGTCCATCTGGTGTAGTGTGTCAGTCTAACCCCTTGTTTCCTTGTTGATCTTCTGCTTAGATGATCTGTCCATTTTTGTGAGTGGGGTTAAAGTCCCCTGCTATTATTGTATTATTATCAATGAGTTTCCTTATGTTTGTTATTAATTGATTAATATATTTGGATGCTCCCAATTTGGGGGCATAAATATTTACAATTGTTAGATATTCTTTTTAGATAGGCCCTTTTCTTATGATATAATGCCCTTCATCTCTTGTTACAATTTTTGGTGTAAAGTCTAGTTTGTCTGATATAATTATTGCTACTCTGATCTTCTTTTGACATTCATTATCATGATAGATTGTTCCCCATCCCCTCACTTTTAATCTGGTGGTGTCTCTACATCTAAAATGAGTCTCTCTTAGGTAGCATATAGATGGGTCCTGTGTTTTTATCCATTCCAGTACCCTGTGTCTTTTGATTGGGACATTTAGTTAATTTACAGTCCAAATGCTTATTGATAGATATGATTTAATGCCATTGTAATACCTATAAAGTCAGTATTTCTGGAGATTTTTTCTGTTTCTTTCTAGTCTTTTTTGCCTTTTGTCTCTCCTTTCTGCTAAGAGTGTACTCTTTAATATTTTTTGCAGAGCTGATTTAGTGGTTGGGAACTCCTTTAGTTTTGGTTGTCATGGAAAGTCTTTATCTCACCTTCTATTTTGAATCACAGACTTGCTGGATAAAGTATGCTTGGCTGTGTATTTTTTCCCTTCAGCATGTTGAATATATCATGTCCCTCTCTTCTGGTCTATGAAGTTTCTGTGGACAGAGCTGCTGCTAACATGTGTCTACTCTTGTAGGTTAAGGACATTTTGTCCCTGGCTGCTTTCAAAATTCTCTTTTTATCTTTGTATTTTGCATGTTGCAATATGATACTTCTTGGTGTTGACCAGTTTTTGTTGATTTTGAGGAGCATTCTCTGTGCCTCCTGGACTTGAATGCCTATTTTCTTCCCCAAATTAGTGAAGTTCTCAGCTATACTTTGTTCAAATACACCTTCTGCTCCTTTCCCCTAGTCTTTTTCAGCAACTCCTATGATTCAGATATTACTGCACTTTATGGAGTCACTAAATTCCCTAAGTCTACATTTGTGATTTAATCATTTTCTTTCCTTCTTCTTTTCAAATTATTTTCCATAATTTTGTCTTCTATACCACCAATTTATTCCTTTGATTCCTTCCTTCTCATTGTGATTACATCCAGTTAGTTTTGCATTTCAGTTATTGCATTTTTTTATTTTAGTCTGACTAGTTTTTATGTCTTTTATCTCTGAAAGCAAGGTTTCTCTGGTGTCTTCTATACTTCTTTTAAGACTAACTAGTAGTCTTTACTTCTTTTTTTTTTTCTTTGAAGAGGGAGAGAGAGATCAGGGAGGGAGGGGGAGAGGGAGAGAGAGAATCCTAAGCAGACTCCATGACCAGTGCGGAGTTTGATGCAGGGCTAGACCCCACAACCCTGAGATCATGACCTGAGCTGAAATCAAGAGTTGGACGTTCAACCAACTTAGCCACCCAGGTGCCTCAAGACCAGCTAGTATTTTTAGGACAATTTTTCTTAAATTATTTTTCAGATAAACTGTTTATATCTATTTTGAGTAAATCCCTGGCTGACTTTTTGATCTTTCTTTTGGGGGAGAATGTTTTGTCTGTTTTTGTCATTTTGTCTAGGTTTTTTTCTTTCACGTGTTAAAAAATCTTGTTTATTTCCTTCACCTGACAGTAATGCTATATTAAGAAAGGGTCATACACTGTCCAGGGCCTGGTGCTTCTGGAAGTGTTTCTGATGGATGCTTGTTACACTCTGCTACTGTGTTTTGGATGCTCTTTCCCATAGGTCAGTTCTCTGCAGAGTTCCTCCTTACTTGTATGGGGAGTGTGTGGACCTTTAACTAGCTTTGATTTGTTTGTTAAAATAAGCCTCATTTTAAAAAAGAAAGAAAGAAAGAAAGAAAGAAAGAAAGAAAGAAAGAAAGAAAGAAAGCCTTATCAAAAAAAAAAGAGAAAAGGAAAAAGGAAATGAAGGAAACAAATATGCCTGATATAAAAGCGGGGTGGGGGGGGGGAAGGAAAGCCGGGTCCTATGTCCATCAGAACTGAAGCTGACACTTTAGAGCATTTTAGGATTAGCAGATTTGGTACATGACAGGTGCCTGTGCTGGTTTTCTGGGGGAGAGATCTGCTCTATTGTCTCACAGTCAGACCTGCCCTAGTAAGTATGCACCTGCAGGATGTGGGGGGATAGCACCTCCACTGATGGTGCGATGTTACTTACTGAAGTCCCACCTTGCTGGTGGGTGGCAGGTGATGGAGTCACCCCACTCTACCATCCCTACAGATGGGAGATTGCACTCGCTGCTATTCAGGGAGCCCTCACAGAAAAGCAAACAATCTCCCCTTTTGTGTCCAAGGCTTCAGTCAGATCCCTGTCCTCACCCTGTCTGTGCCTGGGCCGTTGGCATGCCCAGTGCCATAGTTCTCCTGTGTTTTATCTCTGGTGCATGGTTGGGATTTAAAACTCCAAACCTTAAAGGACCAGAAATGGTGTGAACTCACTCTCATTCTCTGGAAAAGAGCCTCGCTGTCCCGTGCCTCATGCTGTTTTATCCCAGAAAAGCAGTCACACCACTGCACAGGTCGTTGGAGTTTATGGTGATGCAGTGAGAAGCAGTGACCAGGTTATCTGCCCTCTCTGCATGCTTCTATCCCCTGCTAATGAATGGATACTGACTGACATTCACCAGATCTTTTGTCCTTGGACAGGCAATGTACCCTCTTCTAGATATATTCCAGGAAGGGGAACATTCTCTCCCAATGGGACCCTGAGGGTCTCTACACCAAGCTGTCTGCTCCTGGACCACCACCCTCTTTCTCCCCAGGAGTTCCACCCTACCCACCTGGATGAACTCTATTGAATGGCACAGACTTCCAAAACCTCAGAATTTTAGCTCAGCTATTTATAAAACTTACAAAAGTCAGTTCCTCCTGACTCCTCAGTCAGTTGTTTTTGAGAAGCGTTTTTCTTGCACACTGCTCTATCTCCTCCCTCTCTTTTTCTCTCTCTCCTCTCTCCACTGACAGGGCTCTCCCCCTCTGCAGCACTGCAGCTTTTTGATCTGCACCTCATAACTGCCATTCTCACCCTCTAATTGTGCAGATTGTTCTTTTAATCTTCAGATTGATTTCCTGGGTGTTCAAAATGATTCAATGTTAATGTAGCTGTGTTTGAGGGACAAGGCAAACCCAGGGTGCCCCTATTACTCTACTACCTAACTCCCTCTTCTCTGTGATAGATTTTGTCTTAACTTCATTGTCATCCTCCCATGTGTCTTGTATATATCAGGTCCTCAGAAGATACATTTAATTTTACACACAATGTAAACAAGAAACTAGATAGAGTTAATAGTTAGGCATAGTTCAGAAGACAAATTTATGATATACTTGCCCCCAAACTGCCTGCATTAAAACAAATGAAATATAAGTTTTAATTCATGATGCTAAGGTACCGCTTTTCTTTTCTCTGGGAATATATTTTAAAATATATATCAATATTCGTTTGTGCAACTAAATATATACACTTGATATTATATGAAACAATTTTATTATGGCTTTGTTGTTTTGTACTCATTTCTTCTGCATATCCTTAGTAAAACAAGAATACAATTATTCTTGAAGACTTTTACTTCCTGTATACATTATGACATTGGAAAATTCTATGCAGCATTATGAGAAGCTTGAGTTAGTATTAGCCAGCATCTTTTTTTTTTTTTCCAGCTAAACTTCTTGAGGTTGGTTGAGTTTGTCCCTAAATGTATGTATCTAAACATAACTTGCTTTTGGCTTGATTTTGCCTCTTCCCAGAATATACAACGTCTTTTATGTTGTCACATGCAACAAACTGTTAGTACTGGTTAATATCACCAAAATCCTTTATAAGTTCTTATTATTCACAATGTATAAAGCCAGAAAAATAAAATTACAAGAACCTTCTGGGCTATACACTCCTTCCTTACTTTATCATTACCTTCCCTTCAATACTTCCTCTAAATCTTTCTTTATAGTTCTTATTTCCTTCCTAAATATATTACTTCTTTGTGATATACTTTTAATATTTCCTGCTCTAAAGTTTTAAGTACATTTAGTTAATAGCACAATGGCAGTTATTTCATCTCTTTTATCTCTTTCTTATGAAACTATTTCATGGTGATATTTACTTTGTCTCTGTAGAGAAGAATTCTATATTCCATTTTGGAAGAAACTCAATCGACTCAATTTGGATAAAACTGTGTTGCATTGTCTTCAATAATGAGCCAAATTTCTAAAAATGTATTTATATACACACTTTTTTAGCCTTTTAGGAACTGCTGAAAACATGGAAGTATCAATCATAAACTCATCAGACCTGTAGAATACAAATTGTTTTATAACATTGTCTTTCCTTTTTGTTATAAAAATGTTAAAGGAGTTAGTTCTGTTAACTCTTGCATATAAATTTTATAACCAAAGTTTAGTATACATACGGAATGAAATTTAGGTTTTAAACCAAATATAGCTTGTTTATATATTTAGACTAGTCATTTGACTAGTTATTCTTATCTTAAAGAAACTTACCAAATGTCACTGAGAAACAAATATCCACTTCAATTACTTTGATAATAATTGCCATAATAATAGTAGTTTCCTTTTTGAGTGCTTACTATGTTCAAGTCAACTTTACTTGCATTAGCTCATAAGCACATGGACTGTAGTGACTCTGGGAGACCTTAGGTTCTGGGTTTGAACTGTCTTTACTGTCTGTATTTAGTAGGTTTAAATGCACCTTCATCATTTATTCTCTACTTTAAATCTCTCATTTGTAACAGATTAGTAGTGGTTAGATCATCACTGTATAACTTTTATATACGTGTCATCTGCCTTCTGACCACCCAAATCACAAAATTCCTTTAGTACAATTCATAGTTCTTTTTTTTTTTTTAAGATTTTATTTATTTATTTGTCAGAGAGAGAGAGAGAGCGAGCACAGGCAGATGGAGGCAGAGGGAGAAGCAGGCTCCCCACTGAGCAAGGAGCCCAATGTGGGACTCGATCCCAGGACGCTGGGATCATGACCTGAGCTGAAGGCAGCTGCTTAACCAACTGAGCCACCCAGGCGTCCCGAATTCATAGTTCTTAAAGACACAACTGTTTAATTCCAGAGTATACTAAACTTTAATCTTACCACTATCAACTTCCTCAGATCCCTAGTTAGTTCTGCTAGGCCTAATCACTGGGACGCCTCATGAACTGCTTCCATTTAATTGGCTACGATGCCTTCATCCAGGAAGGTAAACCAAAATGTAATTTTTTCATGACCTTCTGTTGTCATGTGTTAAATTTCATAAAACGTGTTGCTCTACTTGTCCTGCTATGGCCCCACAGCTCAGAATTTTATGAGACTGACACGCTACCTACTGCACTAATGAGGCACCTCACAGCTCAGAATTTTAAAACTGCAGGGCTGGCTTCATAGGCATGCAACCTGTGTAGCCACAGCATTCTTAGTTTAATGCTTGGTCATTACTATTTTGAATTTCTTAATTCAATTACAATTCAATATCCTAATTTCTTAAATATTTCATAGACAAAGACAATGGATCACATGCATGAGCAGGGGAGATACATGCAATATGTATGGCTACCATTCCTTACAATCCTATTACCTATAGTGCTGTGACACCCTATGAGCAGAGAATTCAAGGCTCAAAAATGTGTGGAAATTCAGTGAGACCGAAAGCCAGTACACAGTCAAGAGAGACTATAGTTTTCATTTATATTATAACTTGCTTCAACCACAGGAAACAATGCCATTCTAACAAACATGAACCACCAAGAAACTCTCATATCCTTTCTTACTTACCTCCTTGTATTAGCCAACTACTTATCCAGAAAATAAAGACATAAAAGGAAAGGGAAAGTGAAGGTAAGCCATAAATCCTTTATTTTTTTCAACCCTTTCTTGATCTTTAATGAGCTTGTAGTAAAGAGTGGATAGACTATGCACAGATCATGAAGCAAAATGAGAACAGTTCAGTTAATTTAGTGCAGCATTTCCACTTTTCTGGTAATAATAAAATACATACATTATCTATGAGTTACCATAGATAGATGATATATTTTTGGTGATTTTGGATATAAATTAAGTGTTTTTATATTTACCTTTTAAAATAACATTGCACTGTATAAAAATGAATAGGTAATTCATGCGATCTTTTTGTTTAGAACAATATTAAATCACACATTAAAGACATTATGACAAATCAAGAAAAAGACCACAGAAGAAATGAAAAAAATTATATTTTAATATCTTTATAGACATTTCTTTCTTGCTTTTTGAACAAGGTATCCACATTTTCAACTTGTTTTGTGCCCTGCAAATTATGGAGTTGACCCTGAGTGGCAGTGTACTCTCACAAAAGGAGATTGATTTCAGAAAACAATAATAGTAGGGAACTTTAACACCCACCTTATATCAATGGATAGATGACTCAATCAGAAAATCAAAATGGAAACAGTGGTTTTGAATGACACATTGGACCAGAAAGTTCTAACAGATGTATTTAGAACATTCCATCCTAATACAGTGAAATCATATTCTTTTTAAATACACATGGAAAATTCTCCAAAATAGAGCACATGTTAGGCCACAAAACAAGTCTCAACAAACTAAAAAAGACTGAAGTCATACCATGCATCTTTTCCAACCACAACACTGTGAAAGTAGAAATCAACCATAAGAAAAGTCTGGAAA
>PISX010004019.1:90966-128069 GCA_004024625.1 Mellivora capensis
AAACTAGAAAAATCCCAAATAACCAATCTAACCTTATTGTGAAGAAGCTAGGAAAGGAAGAACAAACAAAACCTAGAACCAGTAGAAGAAAGGAAATTATAATAAAGATTAGAGCAGAAATAAATGAGAGAGAAACTAAAAAAATAATGGAACAGATCAATGAAATCAGGAGCTGGTTCTTTGAAAAGATCAACAAAATTGATAAGCCTTTAGCCAGATTCATTAAAAGAGGAGAGGAGGAATTTTCAAATAAAGGAAAATCAGAAGTAAAAGAGGAGAAATAACAACTTTCAATGCCAACAAATTTGACAACCTAGAAAAAAAAATGGATGGATAAGTTCCTAATAACATATAACCTTCCAAAATGAATCAGGAATAAATAGAAAATTTAAACAGACAATTACCAGCAATGAAATGGAATCAGTAATCAAAAAACTTCCAAAAACCAAAAAGCTAGGACTAGAAGGCTTCATAACAAATTGTACCAAAAATTTAAAGAAGAGTTAATACGTATTCTTCTCAAACTATTCCAAAAACAAAAACAAAAAAATGAACAACAGCAACAAAAAAACAGTAGAAGAAAGAAAGCATCTAAATACATTCATTTTTTTAAAGACTTTATTTGTTAGAGAAAGAGAGAATGAGAGAGATCCAGCACAAGAGGGGAATAATTAGAGAGAGAAGCAAACCCCCTGCCAAGCAGGGATCCCCAGGTGGGGCTCGATCCCAGGACTCCAGAATCATGACCTAAGCTGAAGGCAGTTGCTGAAGCAACTGAGCCACCCAGGCATCCTAAATTCATTCTTGAGGTCAGCATTATCTTGGTAACAAAACCAGATAGAGACACCACACACACACACACAAAAAGAACTATAGGCCAATATCTCTAGTGAATAGAGATGTAAAAATCTTCAACAAAATATTACCAAACCAAATCCAATAATACATTAAAAAAGTTATTCACCACAATCAAGGATGGTTCAATACTTGCAAATCAATCAGTGTGATATAGCACATCAACAAAAGACAGTATAAAAATCCTGTGGTCATTTCAGTAGGTGCAGCAAAAGGATTTAAAAAATACAACATCCCTTCATGACTTAAAACCCTTAATAAAGTGTGTTTAGAGTGGATATGCCTCAACATAAAGGTCATATATGAAAACCCACAGCTAACACAATAGTCAATGGTGAAAAACTGAGCTTTCCCCCTAAGATCAGGAACAAGCCAAGGACATTGTCTTTCATCACTTTTACTCAACATAGTACTAGAAGTCCCAAACACAGCATTCAGACATGACAAAGAAATAAAATGCATCCCAGGTTGTAAGGAAGAAGTAAAATGTTCACTATTTGCAGATGACATGATGCTAGGTACACAAAACCCTGAAGACCCCCCCAAAATTACTAGAACTGATAAATGAATTCAGTAAGGTCTCAGGATACAAAATCAGAATGCAGAAAAATGCTGGATTCTGTAAACTAATAATACAATGGCAAATACAGAAATTAAGAAAACAGTCCCACTTAAAACTGTACCAAAAAGAATAAAATGCCTAGAAATAATCTTAACCAAGGATATGAAAGATATGTTTTATAAAGATCGGAAAAATCTGAAAACTGTAAAACATTGATGAAAGAAATTAGAGATGACACATGGAAATAGAAGCGGAAAAGATAGATGGAAAGATATTCCATGCTCATGGATTAGAAGAACAAATATTGTTAAAAATGTCCATACTATTCAAAGCAATCTACAGATTTAAAGTGATCCCTATTAAAATACCAATAGCATTTTTCACAGAACTAGAACAAATAATCTTAAAAATTTGTATGGAACTACAAATGATCTCAAATAGCCAAAGCAATCGTGAAAACAGAACAAAACTGGAGGTAGATTTCACGATTTCCAGATTTCAAGTTATATAACAAAGCTGTAGTAATCAAAACAGTATGTTACTGGCATAAAACAGAAACACAGATCAACAGAAGAGAATAGAGAGTCCAGAAATATACTCACAATTATACGGTCAATTAATCATTGACAAAGGAGGTAAGAATGTGTAATGGGAAAAATACAGTCTGTTCAACAAATGGTGTTGGGAAAACTGGAGAGCTATATGCAAAAGAATGAAACTGGGCCATTTTCTTATACCATACACAAAAATAAACTCAAAATGGATTAAAGACCTAAATATGAGACCTAAAACCATAAAAATCCTAGAAGATAGCATGGGCAGTAATTTCTCTGACATCAGGTATAGCAACATTTTTCTGGATATTTTTCCTGTAGCAAAGGAGAAAGAAGCGAAAATAATCTGCTAGGACTACATCAAAATAAAACTTTTTGGCACATCAAAGGAAATAGTCAATAACACTAAAGGATTAGCTAGTAAATGGGAGAAGATATTTGCAAATAACATATTGGGTAAAGGGTTGGTATCCAAAATATGTAAAGAACTTATAGAACTCAATACCAAAAAGTCAAATAACCCAATTTCAAAAGGGCAGAAGACGTGAAAAGGCATTTCTGCATCCAGATGGCCAACAGATAGATGAAAAGTTGCTCAACATCACAAATCATCAGATAAATGCAAATCAGAACCATGATAAAATATCATCTCACACCTGTCAGAAAGACCAAAATAGAAAACAAAACCAAAAACAAACAAACAAACAAAAAATAACAAGTGTTGGCAAGGATGTGGAGAAAAAGAAATCTTCATGCACTGTTGGTGGGAATGCAAACTGGTGCAGCAAATGTGAAAGGGTACAGAGGTCCCTCAAAAATTTAAAAATAGAATTGCCACATGATCCAGTAATTATACTATTGTGTATTTACTGAAAGAATATGAAAACACTAATTCAAAAAGATACATGCATCTCAATGTTTACTATAGCATTATTTACAATAGCCAAAAATATGGAAGCAACACAAGTTTCCATCAATAGATAAATACATAAAGATGTGATATATACAAATTTAAATAGATATAGATATATAAAATAGATAAAGATGTGGTATATGTGTATATACACATGTGTGCACACACATACACACACACACAATGGAATATTACTCTGCCATAAAAAGGAATGAAATCCTTGCCATTTGCAACAACATGGATGGATCTAGTGGGTATAATGGTAAGTGAATAAGTTAGTCAGAGAAAGACAAACACTATATGAGTTCACTCATATGTGCAATTTAAGAACCAAAAGAAAGGAACAAAAAAAAAAGAACAAATAAAAGGCTCTTAAATATATAGAAACTGATGGTTACTAGAAGCAGTGGGGAGATGGATGAAATGGCTGACAGGGACTAAATACACTTATCATGATGAACACTGAGTAGTGTATAGAATTGTTGAATCACTATACTTGTACACGTGAAACTAATATAACACCTTATGTAACTGGAGTGGAATTAAAATTCTATTATGTATTTATTTTTAAAGATTTATTTATTTATTTGTTTATTTATTTATTTTGCAGAGAGAGACACAGTGAGAGAGGGAACCCAAGCAGGGGTAGTGGGAGAGGGAGAAGCAGACTTCCTGCTGAGCTGGGAGCCTGATGTGGGGCTCAATCCCAGGACTCCAGGATCATGACCTGAGCCAAAGGCAGACACTTAATGACTGAGCCACTTAGGTGTCCCAAAATTTTAAAAATGAAATAATAGTATCCATAATGGAAAATTTGATAGAATTCCAGGAAGAATAACTCAATTTAGCAGTAATAGTGGAGATTTCAAAGCCCTACTTTCATGTTTTTCATAGTTTATTAATAAACAGATAAAGAATACTTTATCCAACACTGGAATATACATTCTTACCAAGAATCCATGAAATATTTTTCAGAGTAAACTCTATGTTACCATGAAACTGGACTGATAAATTAATCATACAAAGCATATTCTGAAATCAGGTATATTAGAAATCAGTAACAGAAAGAAGTTTAAGATCCGTGATGAAGAAAAATGTGTCACAATGTACCAAAACTTAAGGTTGTAGCTAAAGCATCAGCAGCAGAAAAACTTTACATTTGTGAATTTTTACACTGAAAAACAAAACAACAAAAAAACAAAAACAAAAACGAAAACAAACCCCCAAAACGAAATATTTTATATGTATACTCTCACCTTCCACTTTAAGAGCCTAGACAAGTAGAACACAAACCTAAAGCAGCAGATTGAATAAGGGGTTAAAGATGGTAGAGGAAATAAATTGAAGCTAGGAAAATCAATAAAACCGGGGCACCTGGGTGGCTCAGTTGGTTAAGCCACTGACTTCAGTTCAGGTTGTGATCCTGGAGTCCCAGAATCGAGTACCGCATTGGGCTCCCAGCTCCACGGGGAGTCTGCTTCTCCTTCTGACCTTCTCCCCTCTCATGCTCTCTCTCATTTCTTCTCTCTCTCTCAAATAAATAAATAAAATCTTAAAAAAAAAAAAGAAAAGAAAAATCAATAAAACCGAAGATATTTCCTTGTAAAGATCAGAGAAATTGATAAAACTTTAAGACTGATCAAGAAAACAATGGAGGAATTATCCATTCCTCCATTGATAATTATCAAATTATCAAAATCAATCATGAAGGAAAGGATATCTCTACTGACCTTAAAGAAAGAAAAAAAAAAAGCTTATGAGACAGTACTATGAACAATGGAAAGCTAACAAATTGAATAAGTGAAATGGACAGTTGCAGAAAGACAGAAACCCCTGGAAAGAACTCAAAAAGAAATAAAAGATCTGAAGGACCTGTAAGATATAAAAAGATTGAATTAGTCATTTAAAATCTACTCATAAAGAACCCAGGTTGCTTCACTGGGTGCATTTAGCAAACTTTTTAACGAGTAAATTACCAGTTGTTTACAAAATCTTCCAAAATAAAAGAGAACAATTGTTAATTCATTCAAAGTGTAAACTCTCATACCATAGTTAACTAACTTATTTTTTGACAAGGACGACAACACATTTCCATGGGTAAAGAATAGTTAATTCTAACTTATTTAAGAATAGTTAAAATTTCTGAGGAGATCCCATTCTGTATGCTCTTTCTGTTAACTGCAGGGCTGCTCATTTTCACAGCTGCCATAATTACAAGGCTGTTGCTATTTCAGGCTATTGTGGATTTGGGCAAAAGCAGATGTGAATAGAGCAAGTTAGGAAGCCACAATTTCTGTTGTTCTTACAAGGTTCAGCAGTAGTTCTTCTTGGATAAGCACTTCTCAGATTACCATAAGCCCTTGGTTAATTTCTAGACTTCTTAGAAACATGATTTTGAGGGGTGCCTGGGTGTCTCAGTAGGATAAGCTCTGCCTTCAGCTCAGGTCATGATCCGGGGGTCCTGGGGTCTAGCCCTGCATCAGACTCCTTGCTCAGCAGTGAGCCTGCTTTTCCCTCTTGCTCTGCCTGCAACTCCCTCTGCTTGTGCTTTCTCTCTTGCTCTCTCTCCATGTCAAATGAATAAATAAAATCCTCAAAAAACTCATGATTTTGAATATTTTCCAGAATTTTTATTGCTTTTATGAATGGATATCCTTACTCTGTTACTGCAAGTCTTTATAAGTCAATATGTAAAAAAATGTATATAACTAACATACAATTAGAGGACTGTCATTTTACAAAGTGCTCCAGTGACAGCCTCGAAATGTGAGTGATGGCTGTCATAACTCCGATGGATTCATGTTCAAGGTCAAGGAATATTGGGACACCTGGGTGGCTCAGTTGGTTAAGCAGCTGCCTTCTGCTCAGGTCATGATCCCGGCATCCTGGGATCGAGTCCCACATCGGGCTCCTTGCTTGGCAGGAAGCCTGCTTCTCCCTCTGCCTCTGCCTTCCACTCTGTCTGCCTGTGCTCGCTTGCTGTCTCTCCCTCTGTCTCTGACAAATAAATAAATAAAATCTGTAAAAAAAAAAAAAAAAAGGTCAAGGAATATGGTGATCTTGATAGCATTAGTCTAAAGATTAAATAAAGGTTATATAAAACATGGTAAGTACCCAAAAATATACGTTTAAAGATTCTCCAAAAAAGAAAAGAAGCTGCTATAAAGCAAAAATCAGACGTGAGCCAGTTGAGTAGCTGGGAAAATTTTGGCAAAGTAATATCAACAGTCTAGTAGCTTTTCAAATGTGGGGCATCTCAGGTTTGTTTCTTCCAGGTGGAGGGATGAAGAATAAAACAATATTTCTTACATTTATTATTTCATCCAATAAACCTTGAACACATAATGTATGCTAGGCATTATATTATAAGCTATATATTCAATAAATGTCCGATCTTTTTGTTTTGAAGTCTTTTTTTTTTTTTTTTTTTAAGATTTTACTGAATTGTCAGAGAGAGAGAGAGAGATGGAGATAGCACAAGCAGGGGGAATGGCAGGCAGAGGGAGAAACAGGCTCCCTACTGAGCAGGGAGCTGGATGTGAGACTCGATCCCAGGACTCTGGGATCATGACCTGAGTAGAAGGCAGACACTGTCTGTCTGTCTTAAATTCTATTGGGTATTCTCAATAATATCAGTTGGATATTGGATATTTGGGTAATATATAATTAAGACTCAAATCTATTAAAATCTTCTCCCCGAAATTTGCTTATTCTGCAATCTCTGTCTCCTTTAGCTATCATCCTTTCTGTTGTTAAATTCACAAATGTCATGCACTCTCTGACCTCACCTAATTAAGCATGAAGTATATTAAAGTGCTACACTCCAATATCTCTCAATATTGTCCATGTCTTCATCATCTTTAGTTCAGGGTACTAAAGTCTCTGGTTTGGATTCCTTATCTGATGCATTAAGTATAGTCTTGCCTATGTCAATTCAAACATAGTATCACAATCAGAGTGGTATAATAGAACATAAATATAATAATGTTAACCTTTTGAATCTGTTTTGCTCAAGGCTTCTCCAAAGCAGCTTTATTGACTTTTAGGACTAGATCATCATTCTTTATGTGCCCTATCCATTATAAGATGTTTAGCAGCATCCCTGGTTTCTATTTGCTCAATATCAATAGCACAGCCAACCCTCTGCAGTTTCGAAAAACAAAAAATATATATCCAGATATTGCCAAACGTTCCCTGTTACAGGCAAAATTATCCCTCATCAGTAGTCACTCTTCCAGACAAATAGGAAGAATTATTTCACATCCCTGAGTATGGCATATATGAGTCTTCTTAATGAGGTAGCATTTGTCAATTAGAGAAATGACTACCTTTCCCTCCTCATTTATTGTAGGGTTATTTGTCCAAGGTAATGCCTTTGAGGAAAGGGACAACTGGATGTTTTGCTTATCATAATGTTCCAAACATATAGCTTGTGTAGAAATAATCCCAAATCAGTCTAGTATTGGTTCCCTGGCAATATAATTAATCTTAGTCCCCACCCATTGGGATGAAACTCCTAATGATTCCCTGCCCCATTAAGGAGATCCTCATGCATTGAAAAATTATGATTTATAGATATAAAGAGTTTCAACAAGGAATGCTGATATTGATCTCAAATACCTTTCCTAAAGGGTAGGACAGGTTTACATAGGCAATAGATAATACTGAATTAAAATTTTATGTCATGGGACACCTAGGTGACTCTGACTTAATTCTGACTTTTGGTTCAGGTCATGATCTCAGGATGGTGGCATTAAGCTTGCATTGGGCTCCATGCTCAACAGCGAGTCTACTTGAGATTCTCTCTTTCCCTCTCCCTCTCCCCTCCCTGTTCTTGCTCTCTCTCTCCTTCAAATAAAATAAATACATCTTTAAAAAAATTTATATAGTAAATGAACAATTTAAGACTTCAAAATATTGGGTAAATTTCTTTATGTCCCCCCAATGCTTATTGGACCATTTGATGCCCTGTTTATTTGAATATTAATCTATCACTATTTCAACTAAATCAAAAAGGTTTTGAGACAATAGAGACACAGTAATTGGAAACTTCTCAATAAAGTAAAATATCTCTGCAGAGTTTAAGAGGCCCCCCAAATTATATTGCATTATAGTGCAACCTGGGAAACCATGGTTCATTCATCAGGAAGTATAAAATAATTTTGAAGTATATTCTGTTTAAAGCAGATAATATTATTTAGAGCATTTTGTAAAAATAATAAACATTGCTAAAACAAAAATGTTTTTGCTTTTTTCAGAAATTTAGAAATCAAGTTTTAGGGAAATAGCTTCCATAGAGATTATAAGATTTTCTTTGAGCAAGGATAAAAAAGAAAACTTCATTTACTCAATGCTTAAAAATGAACAACTATGACAGAGAGTCAACTTTTGGAAATACAAATTACTTAACTTATAAATTGTGAAAAGAAATAAAGTTTCATATCTCATAAAAACTTAGAGCAACTTAATATATGTTGTACATATATACAATGTAAACCATTAAGTATATGTTAAAAAGTGTAATTTATCTATCATATAAAATAAGGTCTAGTTTTACACATGTAAACCCATAATACCAGTAGTTATATTACTGCTTGATTTTTAAAGACAGTACTGACAAAATAGCAAAGTCCTTGCTGAGGCTAATTTATGGATACAAGGTAGGAGGTGTTAAAACTATAAAGCATTTGGAGACTCATGATGCCATGGCAACTCATTTTTTAAAAAATTCACAATAGACCTAATAAAATACTATCCTCACAAGGAATTCAGTTGTCTGAAAATTAGAATTCTTTAATATTTTTTCAGTCATACCAAGCAATGTTATTTTAATATTTTAGGAATAACATGTGCTATATATTGTGCATATTTTAGTGCTGCATAGTAATAGCAAGAGCTTAAAATAATTCCTGAAAGAATAAAGGACTAAGTAAATTATTTAATTAATGAACAAACACCACTTACTAAAAATGTATTTAGGACAGGCACTGTGGTACACTGCTTACAGTTGACATTTGTTGACTAATTTTCGTTGGTACCTGGTGTGTGCTTTATATTAATTATTGTGCCCAGTCTTCAGAACAACACTCTAAGGTGGGTTTAATTGCTCTTATTGTTTTTTCTGATTAAATATTTTAAAAAAGAATCTGAAAAAGACTTAATGATTCCCCACTATTACACAACCTATAAGAAATAAATTAGGATGCAAATTCTATTTTTCCCTTCTTCATGACTACTGTATCTTAGCCTTTTCTACTATGACACATTGTTTCTGAGTGAATAAATGAAAAAAATGAATCGATCTATAATCTTGATTTACCAAGGAATATACTTCTACAACACCTTTATTTTGTATGAGTTAATTATTCAACCTTCTATTTTAGTTAGTATGGTAGATAGAATAATTCTCCTCCCCGCCAAAGATATCTATGTCTTAAGTCTCAGAATCTTTGAATACCATATGTTATATTCAAAGAAGAATTAAGGATGCAGATGGAGGTAAGATTACTAATCACCTGAATTTAAAATAAGGAGATTATCTTGGATTATCCAGATAAAACTATGGAAACAAATTTCTTTAAAGGTAGAAGAGTCGGTTAGAATTTGAGAAGTAATGTAATGTGGTAAGAAATGACCCACTGTTGTTGGCTTTGAAGATAGAAGAAAGGAGTCAGAAATCAAGGAATGTGTGTGACCTATAAAAGCTAGAAAAGATAAGGAAATGGATTCTACTCTAGAACCTCCAGAAGGAATACAGCCCTACTGACACCTTGATTTTAACTGAATGAGACCCATGTTGGAGTAATGACTCACCAAGAAGATGAATTTCTGTTGTTTTAAACAACTAAATAATTTGTTACAGCAACAAAAGGAGACAAATACAGTTCGTAGATATTAGTTGTTTTGCTTTGATAAAGTATGTGGTTATTTCTAAAGCAAATAAAAACAGTTTTTCTCCTTTGTTTAGCCTATTGTCTTAAGAGAAGCTGGCATATAGTCTAACTGGGTGATTATAAAGCCTGAAAAACAGAGTTCTGACTCATTTAGGGGGTCTGGCAGCCCCAGGGATGCTTAGACACCTCAGTCAAATTGATTCTAAAAAAAAAAGAAAGAGAGAGAGAGAGAGAGAGATTATATTCAATGAAAGTATTTATCATTGAATAAGTCCTGAAGTTTCAAACTTGCCTAAGTATGGTTCTCAAAAAGTTAAAAGCATGACTTTTACAAGAATATAGAATAAACATATGCCAAATATGTTTTTCAATTCAGTAATAAGGACTCAAAAGCATTTTGAGGGAGTGGATAATATACACTTTTAGAAACAAATATTAAAATCAGATTACTGGGTTACATACAAAATTGTTGGTAATATCCTACAAAGCAATAAAACTGAGACCTTGGGAGGAGTTAAGATGGCGAAGCAGTAGGGAGACTCTATTCTTCCTTCATACCTCGAACACAGCTAGAGAAGTATCAAATCATTCTGAACACCCAAGCAATTGATTTGAATGCTGAGAGAACTAACTGCAGAACTAGAAGGAGAAAAGAAGCCACATCATGGAAGGCCCACAAGCAGACAACATGGTGTGAGGATCCCTTGGGTCTCACTGGGAGGAACAGTTTCCCTTCCTGGAGTGCATTTGAGGTGGCATGGCCTCTCTGGGGACAAAATAGCTGGTGGGTGACAACATACTGTCTTGTTTATTAGCATAGGAACAAGGATACCTGCTGAGGGCAGCAAATCTTGGTGCCTGCTTTTTGTTGTACTTTATCATAAACTCCGAACTGCTGCATGGTCATGTGTAATTGCTTTTCTGGGACAAACTGGCACAAGCCACCCTCTTACAGAGGATCAATGTGGCCCACTCTGTGCTGGGTCCTTAAAATTGAGTTTTTATACCCAGCCATGAACCTGAGATAAAACAAGAGTACTGTGCTGCCTGGCAGGCAGACAGCTTGGACACAGACAGGGTAAGGGCCAGGATCTGATGGAAACCAGAGACACATGAGGGAAGAGATTGTTCACTCTTCTCTGAGGGCCCCTTGAGGAGTGGCAGGTGCAAATTTCCCAGTCGGGGGATGAAATAGTGGGGTGACACCATCAGACTAACCAGCTTCATTGAGCACTACAGTACCACTAGTGGAGGCTGGAGCTGCTTATACCAAACTCCACCCCCTGCACCCTGCAGGTGCATCCTTACTCTGCAAGTCTACCTGAGAACCAGTGAAGCATGCCCCTCCCCAAGGAGATAAGCACAAACCACTCCCACACACCAGGTCTACTGATCATAGAGTGTTGCAAAGCTTCAGTTCTAGGGGAAATAGGATCCAGCCTCTTTTAACAAGCAGACCAAAACATACCTAGTTAAAACTTGCCACACAGTGGGCAAATTCCAAACATCCCCCACCACATGCAAGGATAAACTGTAGAGGACAGCCCTATAGGAAAGAGCAGCCAATACACAATAGCAGAGTGCACACTCCAAAACACTTCCTGAAGTACCCGGCCCAAGGCAGTATAGGACCTTTTCTTAATATAACCATTACTCAGAAGCAGGATATAAAGGATTTCCTAACACACTCACATACACATACACATACACACACACACAGTGACCTAGACAAACTGAAAAGATGGAGGGATTCACTCCAAAAGAAAGAACAGGAAGAGATCACAGCTTATTTATATCAAAACAGATATAAGTAAGATGGCTTAAATTCTTATTTAAGAATTTCTTCTTGGGACGCCTGGGTGGCTCAAGTCGGTTAAGCATCTTCCTTCCGATCAGGTCATGATCCCAGGGTCCTGGGATCGAGCCCCACATTGGGCTCTCTGCTTGTGCTCACTCTCATTCTCTCTCTCTCTTAAAAAAAAAAAAAAAAAGAATTTCTTCTTTAAGAATTAAGAATTCTTATTCTTATAAGTAAGATGCCTTTAAATTCTGGCAAAATTTAAAGACAACAAATTTAAAACAACAATCATAAGGATACTAGCTGGGTTTGAAGACACTAAAGAATACCTTACTGCAGAGATAAAAGATCTATAAACTAGTCAGACCAAAAGAAAAAAAAAGGCTAAAACCAAGATAGAAAATTGACTGAATATAATAACAACAAGGATAGATGAAACAGAGGAATAAATGAGTGATATAAAAGATAAAATTATGGAAATAATGAAGTGAAAAGAAGAGGGAAGGAAAGTATTGGATCATGAAGGTAGATTTAGGGAACTTAGTGACTAAATAAAGCATAATAATATTTGTATCATAGGAGTCCCAGAAGAAGAAGAGGGGGAGAAAGAGGCAGAAGTTTTATTTGAACAAATTATAGCTAAAACTTCCCTAATCTGGGGGAGGGAGGGAAGTCAGTCATCCAGATCCAAGAGGCATAGAGAATTCCTATCAAATTCAACAAAAGTCACCATCACCAAGACATATAATAGCAAAATTTGCAAAATATAGTGATAAGGCAAGAATCCTGAAAGCTACAGGAGAAAATAAATCCTTAACCTATGAGGGAAGACAAATTAGGTTATCAGCAGATCTATCCATAGAAACTTGACAGGCCAGAAGAGAGTGACATAATATATTCAACATGCTGAAGGGGAAAAATATACACCCCAGAATACTTTATCCAGCAAAGCTGTCATTCAGTATAGAAGGAGAGATAGAGTTTCTCAGAAAACAAAAACTAAAGGAGCTTGTGACCACTAAACTGTCCCTGTAAGAAATATTAAAGGGGAATCTTTAGGTGGGAAGGAAAGACCAAAAACAATGAAGATTAGAAAGAAACAGAGAAAATCTCCAGAAACACTGACATTACAAGTAACACAATGGCACTAAACTCATATCTATCAATAATCACTCTGAATGTAAACTGACTAAATGTTCCAATCATAAGACACAGATATCAGAATGGATAAAAAACCAAGACCCATCAATATGCTGCTTACAAGAGACTCATTTTAGACCTATAGACACCTCCAGATTCAAAGTGATGGTGTGAAGAACAACCTATCATGCTAATACTTATCAAAAGAAAGCCAGAGTAGCCAGATTTATATTAGATAAACTGGATTTTAACCCAAAGACTGTAATAAAAGGTGAACAAGGGCACTATATCATAACAAAGGTATCTATTCAATAAGAAGATCTAACAATTATAAATATCTATGCCACCAAATTGGGAGCACCCAAATATAAAAATCAATTAATAACAAACATAAATAAACTCACTGACAATAATACAATAATAGTAGGGGACTTTAACACCCCACTTCCAACAATGGACAGATCATCTAAGCAGAAGATCAACAAGGAAATAGTGGCTTTGAATGATGCACTGGACCAGATGGGCTTAATAGATATATTTAAAGCATTTTATCCTATAGCAACAGAATACACATTCTTTTTTGAATGCACATGGTATATTCTTCGGAACAGATCCCATACTGGGTCACAAATCAGGCTTCAAGTACTACAAAACATGCATATTTTCAGACCACAAGGCTATGAAATTTGAAGTTGACCACAAGAAAAACTTTGGAAAAACCACAAATACATGCAGGTTGAAGAACATCCTACTAAAGAATGAATGGATTAATGAAGAAATTAAAGGAGAAATTTTAAAAAATATGAAACCAAATGAAAATCAAAACATGACAGTCCAAAACCTTTGGGATACAGCAAAGGCAGTCATAAGAAGGAAGTATAAAGCAATACATGCCTTCAAGAAGCAAGAAAAATCTCAAATACACAACCTAATCTTATACCTAAAGGAGTTAGAAAGCAAACAGTGTATACAGCCTAAAGCCAGCAGAAGAAGGGAAGTGATAAAGATTAGAGCAGAAACAAATGATATAAAAACAAACAAACAAACAAAAAAACACAGTAGAACAGAGCAACAAGACTAAGAGACAGTTCTTTGAAACAATTAATAAAATTGAAAAATCCCTAGCCAGACTTTTTGGAAGAGAAAGGATCCAAAATATAAAATCACAAGTGAAAGGAGAGATCACAACCAAAGCCACAGTACAATTATAAGACAATGTTATGAGCAATTATATGCCAACAAAGTGGGCAATCTGGTAGAAATGGATAAATTCCTAGAAACATTTAAACTACCAAAAAAACTGAAACAGGAAGAAATAGAAA
Source organism: Mellivora capensis (assembly GCA_004024625.1). NCBI lineage: Eukaryota > Metazoa > Chordata > Mammalia > Carnivora > Mustelidae > Mellivora > Mellivora capensis. The sequence continues at coordinate 105,004 of PISX010004019.1, forward strand.
ATTTTAAAGGACCCAAAACCAGCAAAAAAATTCAGTTAGTCATGAAAAGCTCCCCACAAATACAAGCCCAGGGCCAGAGGGATTCCCAGGGAGATTCTACCAAACATTTAAAGAAAAAGCTAATACCTATTCTTCTCAACCTGTTCCAAAATATAGCAATGGGAGGAAAACTTCCAAATTCATCCTATTAGGCCAGCATTACCTTGATTCCAAAACCAAAGATCTGACTAAAAAGAATTATAGGCTCATATCCCGGATGGACATGGATACAAAAATTCTCAACAAGATATTAGCAAACTGAATCCAACAGTGCATTAAAAGAATTTTTCACCACAACAAAGTGAGACTTATTCTTAGGCTTCAGAGTGGTTCGATATCCACAAATAAGTCAACATGATACACTGCAATAATAAAGGAAAGTATAAGAACCATGTAATCCTTTTAATAAGTGCATCAAAAGCATCCATTCTTGATAAATTACAGCATCTATTCTTGATTTTAAAAACCCTCAACAAAGTAGGGATAGAAGGAACATAACATCATAAAGGCCATATGGCTAATATCATTTTCAATGGGGAAAAACTGAAGAGTTTTTCCTTTAAGGTCAGGAACAAGATAGGGATATGCACTCTCATTATAGTTGTTTAACATAGTACAGGAAGTTCTAGCCTCAGCAATCAGACAACACAAGCCAAAAAGGCATCCAAACTGTCAAGGGTGAAGTCAAACTTTCACTATTCTCAGACAACATGATACTTACTCTATGTTGAAAATCTGAAGGACTCCACCAAAAATTGCCAGAACTGATACATAAATTCAACAAAGTCACAAGACAAAAATTCAACACACACAAATCTGTTGCATTTCTATAGAGCAAAGAAATGAAGCAACAGAAAGAGAAACCAAGGAATTGATCCCATTTAAAGTTGCACCAAAATCATAAGATATCTAGAAATAAACATAACCAAATATATAAAAGATCTGGCTTCTTAAAACTATAGAACATATATGAAATAAATTGAAGAGGACACAAAGAAATGGACAAATATTCAGGACTGGAAGAATAAGTATTGTTAAAATGTCTATATTACCCAAAGCAATGTATACATTTAGTGCAATCTCTATCAAAATACCAATAGCATTTTTTCACAGAGCTAGAACAAATGATCCTAAAATTTGTATGGAACCACAAAAGATTCCAAATAACCATAGTAATCCTAAAAAAGAAAAGCAAAGCTGGAAGCATAACAATTCTGGAATTCAAACAACATCACAAAACTGTAGTAATCAAGACAGTATGGTACTGGCACAAAAACAGACACATAGACCAATGGAACAGAATAGAAAACCCAGAAATGGACCCACAACTATATGGTCAACTAACCTTCCACAAAGCGGGGAAGAATATCCAATGGAAAAAAGACAGTCTTTTTAAAAAATGGTGTTGGGAAAACTGGACAGCAACATGCAGGAGAATGAAACTGGACCACTTTTTTACACCATACACAAAAATAAATTAAAATGGATGAAAGACCTACATGTGAGACTGGAAGCCATCAAAATCCTAAACAAGAAGGCAGGCAGCAACCTCTTTGAACTCAGCCTCATCAACTTCTTACTAGACACATCTCCAGATGCAAGGGAAACAAAGCAAAAATGTACTATTCGGACTTCCTCAAGATGAAAAGCTTCTACACAGCAAAGAAACAACAAAACCAAAAAACAACCTATGGACAGGGATGCCATCAAAATTCGAAAAATATATGTAATGAATGTTTTATAATGTGTCACATTTAGTAAGAACTTTACTGTTAGCTACTATTAATCCTGTACCTTAAAAAGGCTGCATAAAGTTAAGATATCCTAAAACATGGAAAATAACCATCTGAGATTAGAAGTTTCATATACTATTGTTTGCACTATACCCTCAGTTTTCAAAAGGCAAATTACTGAAGAAAATAATTTCATAAGCTTAGTTAAGATGGTGTCAGAAGAAAGGGTTTAAATATGTATGTATGCCTCTATGTTGGGGAAGAATTAACAGGGAATGATGAGAGTATGACAAAAACTGGTGAGCAACTGACTCAAAAATAGAAAAAAAAAGAACTAAAAACTCATGAAATAGCTAAACTTAAGCAAATTTATCTGTGCACTTTTTCAGAAGTGGAAAAAAAAGAGAGTAAGAACATGAGATGTTATGTCAAACATTACTAAAAGAGAAATAAAAGGAGTCCAGGGATCTACTGCAAACAAGTAAACCGAAGGCAAAGAGTCAGACTGGACCTCAGCAGTGGTCTGAACTCATATTCAAAAAATGCCACAGGGATGCCTGGGTGGCTCAGTTGGTTGGACAACTGCCTTCAGCTCAGGTCATGATCCCAGAATCCCGGGATGGAGTCCCGCATTGGGCTCCCAGCTCCGCAGGGAGTCTGCTTCTCCCTCTGACCTTCTCCTCGCTCATGCTCTCTCTCAAATAAATAAATAAAAATCTTTAAAAAAAAAATACCCCAGCATCCTGATATCATGTTCTTTGGGACCTATGAAGTATTTAATCTCCTCAGTCCTCCACGTTCTATGGACATCCCCATCCATTTCTTTCACTAAACAGGTACCAAAATTTCTCCAAGGATTCCGTATTCACTCTTCGTAGGACACAATATTTCACTACTAAAAAAGAATGAGTGGTCGGCTGCTACAAATTCCTGGATATTAATAATCATCATCAGCTACTTCTACTCTTATAATTGCAAAAGTGCTTATTTATGCTACTCTCTTCATTGATCTCTTTTACCAGCAACCAGGACACTACAAAATCTTTCAGGAAAACTTTTTGTTAACATTTCCCTTTTTAACTTTCCTCATTGACTTCAGTTTCCTCACTGTTCACCTGTACCGCAAAATGGCTTTGTAATTCCTTGAACTCCTTAATTTAAGTAAATTTTACATCCTTCACATTTTACTTACATGCCTACACACTTTACTTACAAGGACTATCTAGTTTACCTCTTAAATAAAAATATGGCTGTTCTAAACTGCAGTGCACATGTGGTGTCTGCAGAGTTCAAAGCAAAAGCACGCAGACTTGAAATTTTGTTGAAACTCTATAGGTTTTCTATGAGAACAACACAGCATGCCTTTGTTTTACATCATTAACGCACACATAAAATGCTTTCCTTATCTTGGCACCCAGAACATTGGAGCTCTTATTTAAAAGGAGTATATAAAGAATCTGTTTAAAGTAAAAATTCTTATCTACTAATAAAAAGTTAAAAATTATTTAATAAAAAAACTACATAGAGGAAAAAAAGTATTTTTTCATAGCCAGTCATCTCTTTCTTGGGAATGTATCACTTTATTTTCTTTTCTGCCTTACTGATTTTCTCCATATAGGATCATCATCACTTGAGGCACCAATTACTACAACAATTTTTAACGAGTCTGACTTTAATTCCTCTATTTTCTAATGTGCTTTTGACACTAAAACTTTTGTAACTTCTTACAATGATTATGTAATTTTCTTGCTAAAATATTTATAAGAATTAATATCTTCTGTTTATATCATTTATTCATTCAATAAAAGCTTGATGCTTATTATGCTCTATTTCCTTCACATGGAAACAATACATAAAACAAAATTATAAACTTTAAATTTTAATTTTAAAAAGCAGAGAGTGATGTGATGTAGAGTGATAGTGTAAATAAAGGCTATTCTACAAAGGTGGTCAAGAGAAAATATTTTAAGCTGCTAACATTCTAGACACCTTATCTGAAAGAGTCAGCTAGGAAGAGGACAGGAAGCAGAGTATTCTAGACAAAGTGCAAAAAAACAAAACAAAACAAAACAAAAATAACCAGTGTAAAGACTCCAGAGCAAAAACAAAATTTGAGGCTGTGCAGAGCAAAGATGATCTGTTCTGCCATAAAGAGTGAGGAGGAGACTGTGAAGAGATGAGATGGAAAAGGAAGACAGGATTAGATGGTGGTGAGAGACCATGAAAAAGGCTTTGTATTTCATTCTAAGTGCAGTGTAATACTTTTGGAATTAGGACTCTTCTGATTCCAAGTTAAAGAAGGACAATTTAAACAACTTTTAGGGGGAAAAACAGGAAATTTAATGAAAGTATATTGTGATATCTCACAAATGCAAGGCTACCAATGGGGCGGGGTCTCAGGAATAGGATCAGAGATTACAGATCTGCTATAAAGAGATGATGTCATCTCTTTCCATTTTGCTTCTTTCAAGTGTGTCTGCTTCATCATTCTTTCTTTGGAAGTTGTTGTTGTTGTTGTTGTTTTCTCCTTGTGTAATATGGCCATCAAAAGCTCACAAGTGCCATAATTACAATACTGGATTTTCCTCTACCTCCTGCCTCTTTCTGTCTCTCTCCATCATTTTTTCTATTGTTTCTAAAATTTGTAAAAAGTACTAGTCTGTTGTACATCCAGCAATTCCTGAAAATGAGGTAGGCAAAAAAAGCTCCCCCCAATAGCTACATATTTTTATTAAAGCAAGTATTTTACCCCAGCATTTAAGGTATTCCATTATCTTTTCCCAAATCATTCCTATGTGAACCTTCCATGTAAGTTTTAATGGTTTACTCAGAACATCTTGAAGGAAACCTGTGCTCTACATCTCCACCAAGACCAATTCCATTAGGTCATGTATTCCTGTTTACTTTAATAATTACTTAAATTATAAGTCTCCTTGGCAATCAATTGTTATCCACATGTGACTTGGTATTGGCATTAACCTGAGAACACTTGTTAGTATTTAGCTCTATACAAACTTCCAGTTCTTTCCTCTGAATTCTCCATAACTGGTTAGAAAATTACAAGTTATCCTCACACATTCTCCTAACCCCTCTGTTTAACTGATGTGCCTACCCTTTGATGATGTCTCTTCCTCAGTGGCACAAAATCAGGAGACATCTGATTTTGACATCAGGGAGAAGAGGCATGAGAGCTGCTATCCTTCTTAGAAATATTATTGGTTTGTAGTCTTCCTATATACATCTATCATCATTCTTGGTGAATTCAACATCTAGGTTAATAAGCCCCTCAAAACACATTTGCATCCATCTTCCTGTTCAACCATGATGCCTAAGTGACTACTACTGTTAGTCATTAAATTAGATTTTCTACTGCCTTATTTTCCCTTTTTTAGTTCATCTATTCTTCACAGATCATCCTGAGTATTCCCTTTATACCCCAAATGGATCATATAAATGCCTCTTGAAATTTTTACAGGCATCTTCTTTATATTACTTAAAACAATATTTAACTTTATGCCTTATTTTAATCAAGACTTGTAAGACCTGTCAATTCCAATCTCTCAAACTCACCTGGTGCCTCTTAGAGTTCTCCATTCTCTTGATTTTTCTTGTTTTAAAAGCCCTTTGACATTCTCTGGATCATGTCATATTTTCTTCCTGATTTTAGATCTTTAAAATAATTTTTGTCTCTCTCTCATGCTGTCTCTGAAATACCGAACATAGTTCCCAATTTTACCCAATATGTAGATAGTGATATAGTTATCCTTCTCATCCTCCAACTTATATATGAACCCTTAGAAAGAACTTCACTCATCACCCTAATAACTTTCTCTACTCAATGGTTTTATAACACTGCTAATTTATTGTTTCATTCTATTGTAAACTTCCATAAGATAAAGATTACTGTTGTATTGTATTAAATGTACTACTGTTTTTCATAAATATCTGTATCCTTTAATGATTAAAGGGAATGAAGGATATATATACACACATGGAAAAATATATATAAAATATAAATACATGTATAAATATTTTATCTATCTATCTATATATTCCAACTTCCTGTGTACAATGAAAATAAACCTCAATCAAATTCCATCATTTACCTATAATTAGTTAGCAAAACCCAAACAAATAAACTCCAAAATAATTTAGCATTTACTTGCAAGGCTCTGTGTCATTTTAGGTACTTCTATCAGCTCATTGCACAAAAGGTGCACTAGAATCAAATTAAAAAATATACTATTTGTGATGGCCAATTAACCATACAATCAAAGGTAATTATCAATAATCCTCTATTTAGTGGCAAACGCATTACCATTTCAGGTTTAAGTCCTAAGCATCATCTCAAAGAATATAAATAATTGGGCTCATCAAATCCTAATGTTACTTTTTGGGTAAGGATAGATATATCTATAAAACACTTTTAACTAAAAGGCTTATTTTGAACACTGCTTAGTTACTGACAATAATTAATTTCTAACATTGATTATGTTCATCAATAAAATACCTTGTGTTCACCAGAAATAAATATAGATGAATGAAAAGATTGTGGCTTCTTCTGGAGTGTTTTTAAGACACTATTTAATAAACATGGTAGAATGTAATTCTAATCAGGATATTGGACAACTGGGTGTGTATTATACACAAGAGTGTGTATGTGTGTGTGTGCATATAGTGTGTATATATGCACATACAGAAACCATCAATATCTATGACACAACATCCCCTCCTAGATAGATGGACAGATGGATAGATGATAGATGATAGGTAGATAGATAGATAGATAAACCTACTTGGTATAGTATCGACAGTAGAATAATACTTGGGAATGAATGCAGACATGTTATTTTTGTTTATTTCATTATACTACCTTCCAGGTTTTTTCTTATAATCCAAATTTTATTGTACAAGTCTCAGAGTCTACTTGATTCAGAAAGTTTTTCTGGCTTCTACATTCAGAATTTCCTTTATTCTTCTGCTACACCCTGTGGCATTAATTTACCACATGATATTTTTCTTTTTTGTGTCACTATGCTTGGGTATATGGCATTTATTTAAATAATTATCTGTATTAGGAGACTGTTGAGATCAATGTTGTCTTTCACACTTCTTCACCTTTATAGCCAATGCAGCTTCCGTCTCCACTCAGTTTTTTAAGATCTTTTATAATCACAGAAATCTAAATATTATTTTTAAAAATGTAATTACTGATATTTCATCTTCATTTCCTGCCTTGATTTTCTCCATTACAACTTCTCATAGAAGTACAGTTGAGGGGCACCTGGGTGGCTCAGTCCTTAAGCGTCTGCCTTCGGCTCAGGTCATGATCCTAGGGTCCTGTGATCAAGCTCCACATGAGGCTCCCTGCTTGGTGGGAAGTCTGCTTCTTCCTCTCCCACTCCCCCTGCTTGTGTTCCCTCTCTCACTGTGTCTCTCTCTGTCAAATAAATAAAGAGATTAAAAAAAAAACCAGTTTAATATATGTATTTTAATTAAACATAGCTCCAAATAAATTTCATCTAGTAGAGTTTTAACTCAGTTATAGCATACAGATAATTATAAAGTGCCTATGCTACCAAATATTATTATAGGTGCTCTTGACTTGACATGTATGCTAGGGATGGTTATCGGTGTCAGAAAAATTATTCAAAGTTCATAAATATACAAAAGAGAATGTTGGGTGTATTGTCAGCAGTGTTGGAGTTGAAGGGTTAATTGTCTCTTATACAACTATATAGGGAAAAAAGTTAACTTGCATATTGTTGGCCAGCAGAGATGGAAGTATTTTTTTATCCATTGGGACCAATAACAATAAGGATTGTAATTTATAGGCTCTTTTGGACATTAACGAGTTTTGTAAATAGTCAAAAAATCTTTTCCCAATATTTCTTTGTTAATTGACTAAGTTTTTAAATGTTCTTTGGACTAGTTTTCACATCTTATTGGTTCCTTTGTTAATTAATGAGTTAAATAAAATCACTGAAATATCTTTATTTTATACACTTGAATGAAAGTCACAATATTACCTTTTTGAAAATTATAGGATGGAATTAGGACACTTTTAATGGATACTAGTGTTTTAACAAAGTTTATAATCATTTTATAAGCAAGATAAAATACAGACTGAGCAGTAATCTAATTTAACAATGGTGTTAAAGATACTTTCCTCATGCAAGTTGTAAGAATAAGAGAAAGAAAATCCTGTGATATAAAAATTTCCAGCAGTATGAGACAGGTCCCTAAGAAAATTGTGCAATTCATCTTAGGGAGTAAAGAGCTCATTGTTTGGGAAAGCTTTGTTAAAATCTTTTGATTAAACAAGGATAGACAAGGTACAGTTCTTTTACTGGAAGTGTTTCAGGTGCTTCTCTTAAGTTTTTCAAGCTTTTATTATTTTTTTTATTTTTAAAAGATTTTCTTTATTTATTTTGAGAGAGAGAACATGAGCTGGGGGAAGAGCAGAGGCAGAAGAAGAGAGAGAATCTCAAGTCAACTCCATGCTGAGCATGGAGCCTGACCTAGGGCTTGAGCTCTTGATCACGAGATCATGACTTCAGCACAAATCAAGAGTCAGACACTTAACTGATTGAGCCAAGGTGTTCCTTCAAACTTTTAGTGAAAAAATTGCTTGGTATTTTTTGTAAAATGCAAATTCTTGGGTTATGTATTAGAAAAACCTACAGCTCTCTTCCTTCATGTCTCCTCTGTTTTCACATGGAATATTTCACTTCAGTTACTTCTGTTTCTTTTTGTTGTTGTTGTTGTTTGTTTGTTTGTTTTATTCCTCAACAGGCAATTCTCTGCAATATTACCTGGGTGCCTAACTCAATTCTAACACTATCCACCTGGAGATAAGGGCTCAGTCCCACAAAACTGCTCCCTACTTCAAGATGCCAATCATAAGTAGTAGGTCTTGAGGTTACTCACAACTTCTAACTTTGCTACAAATTGAAGGTTCCTATTACCTCCCCACTTTGGATTTGATTACTTGTTAGAGTGGCTCACACAACTGAAGAAAACACTTATATTTACCAGTTTATTAAGTGCTATGATAAAAGATACTAATGCACAGCCAGATGAAAAGATATAAGGGGTGAGGTCTTGAAAACCCAGGAGCTTCTGTCTGCATAGCGTTTTAGGTAACTCACTCTCCCAGTGCACAGATGTGTTCATACACCTGAAAGCTCTTTGAACCCCAGACTGTTAGAATTTTATGGTTGTTTCCTCATGTAGGCATGATCATTTTTTTCAGGCCATAACCATATGTTCATATATTTCCTTTCTTTTTTTTTTAAGTATAGTTGCCATAGAAAATTATATTAGTTTCAGGTATATAGCATAGTAATTTGATAACTCTATGCATTACTCAATGCTCACCATGTTAAGTGTAGTCAGAACTTGTTATCATAAAGCATTATTATAATATTATTGATTATTTCCCCATACTGTATTTTTCATCTTAGTGACTTTTTATAAGTGGAATTTGGTACCTTTTAATCCCCTTCACCTATATCACTCATCCTGATACACCCCTCTCCTCTGGTATCAACCAGTTTGTTCTGCTGTTACTATTTTTGTTGTTATTTATTTTGTTTTTAAGTTTCCATATGTAAGTAAAATCATATAGTATTTGTCTTTCTATGTCTGACTTTTTCCACCTGGTATGTCTTCTAGATTCATTCATGTTGCTGAAATATGTAAGTATATATATTTATTTAGCATGTGGTTATAAAAATAGCTGTATCACTCTACAACTTTAACTTCTGACAGGTGACCAAATTCACATTGGGATTTAATGTTGGAAATGGTTTCTGGCTGTTATTAGTTCTTGGGTGGCTTGAAACTTCTTATGGAACCACTTAATTCCATCTACAACACTATAAATAGTTATTTCAATTAAGGCCCTTAAAATAAAGGTTGAGTGTGTCACCTTTTGAGGGGACCATGACTGATATAAAGAATTGAGATTCAGGTGACTCTTGCATCTCCCAGGAACAATGCACTAAGATACCTCTGTATAATTCAGCCAATTTAAAGAGTTCTTCCTTCTCATATCAGTATGCTAGACTGGATAGCCAGGTAAACTTAATAATGGCAGCTTTAGAATAATGAAATTACTTTAGAGATTACTGGTTCTAAAACTATTTTTGGTTTATTATCTTTTATAAGATGATAATCATATATATTTTACACTACACATACACACACACACACAGAATTTTATGTGACAGTCTGAAGACTTTAGGTATCTCAGATTAAACAGAACTCTTGCTTAGAATATAGGAATTCAGCCCAGCAGAAAAAAAAATGTTGTCAGAGTAATACAACTTTAGATCCATTTGTATGTGTGTAAACGTTATTAATACGATTCATTAAGTACATTTAGATAAATATATTAAACAAATGTTTATATCCATGCATAATAAGCACCTAAGAAATGTCTAGGTAAATTGAAAAAGAGATCATGGTACACTTCTTATCAAATCCGAGATTTCTTTTCTAATAAGAATTTTATGTGGGGAGGCCTGGGTGGCTCAGTCGGTTAAGCCACTGCCTTCGGCTCAGGTCATGATCCCAGGGTCCTGGGATTGAGTCCTGCATTGGGTTCCTTACTTGGCAGGGAGCCTGCTTCTCTCTCTGCCTCTGCCTGCCACTCTGCCTGCTTGTGTGCGCTCACTCTCTCTCTCTCCCTCTTTCTCTGACAAATAAATAAATAAATAAATAAATAAAATTTAAAATAAAAAGAATTTTATGTGTCAATTCCTCAAAGTTGCAATTCTAATTACATTAATATAATATGATTATATTTCTCAAGTTCTTATTTCAAGGTAATAAAGATACAGGAGTTTATTTATTTTTATTTTTTATTTTTCTAAATTTTAATTCCAGTACAGTTAACATACAGCATTATATTCGTTTCAGGTATACAATATAGTAATTTAACAATCCCACATATTACTCAGTGTTCATCAAGATAAGATAAATGTACTCTTAATCCCCTTCACTTATTTAAAACCCATCCCCATTCACTTCCCCTTTGTTAACTATTTGTTTGTTCTCTATAGCTAAGAGTCTATTTTCTGGTTTGTCTCTTTTTTTCCCTTTTGTTTGTTTTGTTTCTTAAATTCCACATGAGTGAAATCATATGGTACTCTCTAAATACAACTACATTGTTGCAAATGCCAAAGATTTCATCCTTTTTTATGGCTGAGTAATATTTCTGTGTGTGTGTGTGTGTGTGTGTGTGTGTGTGTACCACCTCTTCTTTATCCATTCTTCTATCGATGGACACTGAGGTTTCTTCCATAAGGGGTGTATGTATCCCTGTGAATTACTGTTTTTGTCTTCTTTGGGTAAATACCAGTAGTGTGATTACTAGATCATAGAGTAGTTACATTTTTAATTTTTTGATGAACCTCCATATTGTCTTCCACAGTGGTTGCACCAGTTTGTATTCCTACCAACATTGCATGAAGGTTCGTTTTTCTCAATGCGAGCGTGCACTGTATAGATAGTTCCTCTTTCTTCTGAACTACCAAATCTATATTTTATCATAATAATATAACAGAAACCAAGAGAATATTTCTCTTATAGATTTATTTATTTGAGAGAGAAAGAGTGGGAGAGCAGGGGGTGAAGGGCAGAGGGAGCAGAGGGAGAGTATATCAAGCACACTCCCCACTGAGCACAAAGCCTTTTGATGTAGGGGTTGACCTCATCATGCTGAGATCATGATCTGAGCCGAAAGTAGAGTTGGCTGCTTACCCGGTTAAGCTACCCAGGCACCCCTTTCTTTTATGTTTTTAAATAAAACATAGTAGTACCTTTCAGTTCCCATCTATTCTTTGCTTTGGGGGGGATGTCCTTGGTGTAATCTTGGCTAGTATATCAACTGTACTCACAAAAAACCCACAACAACCACATACTACCATCCTCCTGTTTCTGCAACTTTAGATAAATTCATTAGCTGCACTTTGAATTACTAAATCTCTCTTAATGTTCCAACTTTGTTAATATAATAATAAAAGTCATTGAGAAAATATTACTAAAGTGTGAAGTAAGACATATTATCTTGCGTATTGTAAAATAGTCTCAACTGGGAAAGGATGAGATTGGGGATCCAGGTAGCAAATTAGATTGATGTGCTGTCCTCGACATAATGGCATTTTCATTTCTGAGCCCTACCAAGTCCAAAACAAAACCATTTTTTATGGTTGTTCAAAATCCCAGGAGAAATGAGTTCAGGTGGTCTCAACTTAGTTTCTCATGTACAAAGGGACACATCAAAAAGCTGTCATAGACTGATAGTAATTTATCACTTTCACTTTTAAGAAGCTATGGGATTACAAGCATGAACCAAATAAACAGCAAAAAGAAGTATTTCTGGAAAGATTTTTTTTTTCCTTTTGCCTCAGCTGGAAGTCTCTATTTTATTGGAAGAATAGTTTTATAAAACAAATAAAATTATATTTGTCATGATGCATGCATTGAAATTTTCTTTTAATATTCAATTATTGGTATTTGGGGGACTCAGTCTTTAAGAGTCTGCCTTTGGCTCAGGTCATGATCCTAGAGTCCTGGGATCAAGCCCTGAATTACGGTCCCTGCTCAGCGGGAACCCTGCTTCCTCTCCCTCTCTCTCCCTCTCCCTGCTTCCGTTCCTTCTATTGCTGTCTCTCTCTCTGTCAAATAAATAAATAAAATCTTTTAAAAATTAAATAATCAATCATTAACACCTAAAATATGAAAATTATGTCACTTGTAACCATTGTTCATAATAAATAAAGCAGCTAAATAATGTTACCATATATCTTTAAAACCATTATAAACCAGACAGCAAACAAAACTTAAATCTCACCTTCCTTATCCATTTTTATCAGTCAGATAAAAAATAGTAGGACACTTAAATATAAAAAATTACAGACTTTTATGTTCTAAGGAATTAAAAATATGTTAATTATGTTTCAAAGAAAATAAACAGTTGAAAATAATTGTACTTACTATAAAAATACTATAGAGTTTGATGCCTTCAGAAATGCAATGATGTGACATTATAATGTGGATAAATTATTCTAGATATTTGCTGTGGATATTCAACTTTTCATTCACCCTAAATATCTTTTGACATATTGGTCTTATGGAAATCTGAAATGTCAACAGTGTGACAGTCAAAAGAATCATATCAATATTTGAATCATTACAGATATGTGGGTCACAAGGACAGGATACAGTGTAATTTATTCAAATATTATTTGGGTCCTTTCACAGATATTGACTAACCAAGAATTATTAAATCAGACAAGAAGTCAGATGTATTTTTGATAATATAAAATCTAAAAGTTAGCATGTGTATTATACTGCATTTCCATTTTGAATACAAGAAATAGAGAACTATATTTAGGTGTCCTTTAAAACAAATTAGAAGAAATATGGAGAATGTCAGAGCTTATTAAGAAGCGACAGCTATTCTATTCCATTGAAAATGTCATAAAAAAAGAATACAAAAATTAACTCTTGTTGGCTGATATTGAAATAGAGAATTTCAGTAGAAATCATTATGATTACCAAGCCGATAAGAGTAAATTTTTTGGGTCACATAACATGTTTTCTTATTATGAAAGATATATACTAGAATTAAGTTGCATGAATGGATTTTATATTTTGTTTTTGCAAAGTTTCAGAGAATCATATAAGGTTGAATGGTTGAACTAATGTAAAATAAAATATAGCATTAATACATCATTTAATAACTGTACATTAGAAATAATGCTGTATTGCTTTATCCACTATGGAATTTTTAAAAATCTTTAATTAAATTTTATCACATTTTGCTAAGCAGTTTTATCGTTGTTCTCTACACATAAGTAGCTTTCACACTTTCTGAGAAATGAACATCATATTTTTGTAAGAGAATGGGAAAGAAAAGGACCTTATGAAGAAAAAGAATATGTGATAAACAGACCTAATGTTTTATTTAAAAATTAGATTAAGAGGGGCGCATGGATGGCTCAGTGTGTTAAGGCCTCTGCCTTCAGCTTGGGTCATGATCCCGGGGTCCTGGGATTGAGCCCCGCATCGGGCTCTCTGCTCAGCAGGGAGTCTGTTTCCCTTCCTCTCTCTCTGCCTGCCTCTCTGCCTGCTTGTGATCTCTGTCTGTCAAATAAATAAATAAAATATTTTTAAAAAATTAGATTAAGAAAACATTTTCACTTCAATGACTATTCATAAAAAACAGGAAAACTCAAATCAAAGACAACAAGATAACTTTTAAAATTATTTTAATATTCTCCGAAAGAGTGGAATAGAACTCAGATAATAAGTTTCCATTAATAAATCAGTAATTATGAAAAGAATCTCTCTGTGAATCCTGGGGAACTACACATTTTTATTGCTCACTGGGAAAGCTAACTTTTAAAATTCAGTAGAAACCTTGGTGCCTGGGTGGCTCAGTGGGTTAAGCCTTTGCCTTTGGCTCAGGTCATGATCTCAGGGTCTGGGGTTGAGCCCTGCATCAGGCTCTCTGCTCAGCAGGGAGCCTGCTTCCCCCCACCCACCCCCGCCTGCCTCTCTGCCTACTTGTGATCTCTCTCTGTCAAATAAATAAATAAAATCTTTTTAAAAAATTCAGTAGAGTCCTTTTCATTTTTTAAGATTTTTTAAGACTAACAAAAATATAAACAAACACACTATTAAATATTTTATTTAAATTCTTGCTCAAAAACTCCAAGATGTTTCATTCTCCCCACATCTGTCTTGAGATATAATTAATCTCATCATCACTCAAATATCCTATGATTACTTTCAAACCTCAGTATCTTACTGTACCATTTTTTGCCTCATTGTTTTAGTCTTAGTTTAAATTCAAGTTTATTTGTCCTTTTTTGCTCAATTAAACTCCAGAAAGAAATTTAATTGTGAGAATAATTTTGATATAAAAGATAACAAAAAGTATTTACCTCAAATCCACATTATTTCACTTAGGTAACAGGAGGTAACATGATTCACAGTTTCAGTCCAGCTTAGATATTACTTGTGGGTTGCCTCTTTCCCAAGTATTTTTTTGTAGGAAATAATAAGCCATAAAGTACTTTTAGGTAGGATAACTTTACTCTTCAGTTTCTATAAACAATGTCAAAGCTATCCTTTTATCATATTCTTACTTTAATAATTTTACTAGATCTTGACCGAAGAAAAAGTTAATGTCCTAATGAATGAGTTGTATGATTTTAATAAATTGAAGTTACCAACTTATTGCAATAATTGTTCATGAAAATATTTTTAAAATATGAAATGTAACTGAACTAACCTATTTTAGTAATTGGTCAATTTGAACCAAAAATAAGATTAGACTTATCAAATATTTTTTTAAAAATAAAATTATTCTAGGCTCCCACAGGATACAAAGGCATATAAGACAAAATATCTATTAAACGCAATAATATGTCACTGACAGGCTGAAGGTAAGTGCATAATAAGTTTGTAATGTAGCACAAATAAATAGCAATAACTGAGACCACTTATAGTGATATAATAACAGTTTTGACTGAGAACTGGGATCAATATTGTCATAATAACTGCTCCAGGAAATTCTTGTACAGGACAACAGGCTGCCAAAGTTGTCACTATTTTCATTTTTTGCTTTGGTAAATGCTTACAAACACTTTATCTTGGCAAAAAAAATTGCTCATTAGGGCAAGCCATCTTATCAAAATAAGCTTTTTCACTTGTATGAAAAGCTCAATTATCAGAACAGGATTTTTTGTTGTTGTTGTTGTTGTTGTTTTAAAATATCTTATTAATTTAAGAGAGAGAGAAAGAGAGAGCACAAGCACAAGCTGGGGGAGGCAGAGGCAGAAGCAGACTTCCCACTGAGCAGGGAGCCTGATGTGGGACTTGATTCCAGGACCCTGGGATCATGATTTGAGCCGAAGGCAGACATTTAATCTACTGAGCCACCCAGATGCCCTGACACAGATTTATTTTTATTTTTATTTTTGTTTGTTTTATCAAACTTTGGCTTAATACCTGCATCTTTCCATGTCAACCATTATTAACTTACTGTGTTACAAACTTCACCAGCCAGTCCCTTGCCTTCGATGACTTATGTTAAATCCATTTAACTCATACCCCAAAACCCCATTAATATTTTCTCTTAACTTCTCTATTTGAATCATTATTAAGACCCTGCCAAAGTGTAGTTCTCCTACAACAAATTAATATTTGCAGCACCTTTTGATTAGCAGGGTTTTTGTTGTTATTGTTGTTTTCCTAATATAACTACTATGGAACAGTCAACAGAAGACAACCTGGAGGTCTTGCTAAAATGGCTATTAATGCTCAACACTAGGGGCATCTGGGTGGCTCAGTCGTTAAGCATCTGCCTTCAGTTCAGGTCATGTTCCTTGGGAGGCCTGCTTCTCCCTCTCCCACTCCTCCTGCTTGTGTTCCCTCTATCACTGTCTCTCTCTCTGTCAAAAAAAAAAAAAAAAAAAAAAAAAAGACTTAACACTCTTACAGAAACTGCATTTAAAGCCTCATGAGTCTCCTGCTTTAAGTGTCTTTCTGACCATGAGGGAGAAGTAGGGTCCCACTTTGTGAGTCTGAGCCCCTATTTCTTTCCTCAAGGTCCCAAATTCTGAGATAATTTTCTCTCCTATAAATAAAAGAAACATTTTTAAAGTAATCTTCTGCTTATATCTCATCAGTTTTCAAAATCTTTTCCTTGGACTTAGGTCAGTTAAAATCTGTCCTTTTACCACAGCATCATCATTTATCTCTTGGACTGTCCTTTTCATTTTCTGTTGTGAGTTTATAAGAGAAAGTTCATAGACAAGAAGATAAAAATAGACACAATAAATCTGTCTCTTGACTCAGTACCATGGGCCAACAAGTCCCAAAATTCTTGTCAGACTGGCATCTTTATAGGACAAGCTTTGCCTTTGGTCAGCTATCTTTCTAAATTTCAAATTTTAAAATTACAGTGGCCAGTTGGGAAAATTTTTGATGTCAGCAAAATTATTCATTTGAGAAGTGTCTCAGAACAACAAAAAAAAAATGGACAAAATTTAAAATATCAAAATGCTTGTCTTCTAAAAATTTTTTGAGGAAACTTCCAAAAGAAATTGAAATTACATGAGGCACTAGGTGGCTTAGTTGGGTAAGTGTCTGGTTTTTGGCTCACATCATGATCCTGGAATCCATGTATCAAACCCTGCATCAGACTCCCAATATTCTCTCTCTGCTCTTGACCCCACTTGTGCGCTCTCTCTCTCTCTCTCAAATAAATAAATAAATCTTAAAAAAAAAAAAGAAAGAAGTTGAAATTATTTTACAAATATACATTTTAAAGGGTATTTTTTACAAGGAATTTTTAAGTATGAAATTTAATATTCTTATTCCTTTAGATCCTGTGATGGTTAATTTTATGTGTCAACTTGGCTGGGCCATGGTACCCAGGTATGTGGTGAAACATTGTTCTGGATGTTTCTGTTAAGGTGTATTTGGATGAGAATAACATTTTAAATTGGTGGATTTTAAGTAAAACAGGTAGTTTTGCATAGTATGACTGGGCTTCCTTCTATCAGTCGAAGGTCTGAACAAAACCAAAAGATTGATTTTCTGTGAGCAAGAATAAATTCTTCAACAGACATATTTGTACAGAACTGTGACAGTGGCTCTTCCCTGGGTTTCCAGCCTGCTGGCCACTGTGGATTTTGGACTTGTCAGCCTCCATAATCACATGAACTAACTCACTTAAAAAATCCTTTCTCTCCCTCTATACACACGCACATACACACACACACACACACACACACACACACACACTTTTGGTTCTGGTTCTCAGGAGAACTTTGATGCAGAGCCCCATAATCTCCAGTTGTTCTATGCTAGCTAGGAAGTTGAAGGACAAAAAAATAATATGGGTAAATTATGCAGGTACTCTAACAGAATCAAGCACTTAATCTAGTTTTCTCTTAAATTCCTCTGTAACTGTCCCTCAGAACAATGTATTCCTTAAAATATAACCCATGAGAAATTATACTAGTTACCAAGCATGTTTAGATATAGCCTTAAGAAAAACATATACTGGCAACAGGCCTCTGCGGGAGGGGACGATATACATCCTTGAAGCAGAGCCCCTGGGGATGCCCAGCTCACCCAGAGCTGAACGCTGCCTGCCTCATGGAAGCCCAGCAGCTAGGAACACCCAGCCCACTCAGGGTGGAATGCCACTTGCCTCATTTTTCTGTTATCTCCCCTTCCCCCTGAGAGCACTTGTGGCTAATTAGATGAGCCCTTTGAATGTGCTTGCTCAACTATAAACTTTATATTGCTTGACCAGATATATTTTGCCTTCCTTCTTGTTTATCTATAAGGCATATGATTAATCTTTAGCCTTCTTTGGCTCCTTTGTTGATTACTGTCTATAGCTAATAAATATGGGACTGATGAGTTGTTTGGGGCAACAATCTTTTCTACTATTGTCCCCTGCTCCCTTTCTCTTGCAGCTGACTTGTTTGTGCCTCATTCTTCTCCCACGCACTGTCAGGAAGCTGCGTTCCTCAGAACAACTTTCTCTAAATGTTAAAGTAGAATCATAGCAAAGTTTTTATTGATATCATGTGCTATAATATGTTTACCTTAAATTCTGCCACTATCACACAATATCACCTGAAGAAAGAATAACTACTCAGAAAGTCGAAATGTTTAACTTCAGATATTTCCCATTCATTAGCCAATAAATCTTACCGGTTGTTTCTAACCAAAGAATACTATTTTTTTCTCCTGTGAAATCACACCTGATAACTTAATAGACATGACTGTATTTTGTAAATGAAATTATCTGTTTATATGGAGACCCCTTTCTTGAGATAAACCAAAGACTCTGTAATTCATAATAAGTCATAGGTAATTCAAATATTGGCCTACTAGTTTGCTAGTTCTGAATGAAGCTCCAACTGAAGATCTCCAGGAATTCATGGGCTTTATAGGGTGCAAGTATTCTGCTGATATTGACAGACTTACTGGTGCTGAATATATTGAAGTTTAGATTGCCTCATAAATAATTCTACCCAACTCACACCTTTTTCCCCTAAAATGAGAAGGCAAAGAAGGACCCAACCAATCACTGAAAGAAAGCATTGTAGAAAAAAAAAACTATCATACTTGTACCAGTCATTATAATACTTTTATTCTCTAAGTCACAAAACACACAGAAAAAGATATTGATTTGTTCAGTACTCCAGGGCCGTAAAAGGAAAACAGTAATCTCTTGTTTTCCATTATATTGAACCCAAGTAATATTTTATCTTCAATGCCACCTAAGCCTACACATTTTACAACTGTATATCTGCACTTTACTTTTACTTTTTTAGTGCCCTCCTCATTAAGTTAAGTACTAGCCGGGCTTTTCCTGGGAAGGTCTAAAATATACCTGCAGTGTTATGCCTTAGAGGTTTACTAAGGCACTCACCACTTTTCACAAGTCTCTAACCAAAACCTTAACCATATTAAATATCCTTGTGATTCTTTTATCCTATACATGGATTACCTCTTATTATGTTTTATTAATAATGTAATACTTAAAATTCATTCCATATCTTTATTTGGCTCAAAAAGAACATAATGTTTTTAAAGAAAAGTTGCACTTTATCAAAACAAAGGACATGACTTATCTCAGGGCATATTCCAAGAATGCAAATCTTTCAATTATGACAGACTTCACACTATTAATTTTTTTTTTTTCATTCTGGTCAAGAGATAATTAGAAGATCCCTTGGTCTCACTCATCAGTGCAAGCAAAGGGTTCATTACTTTTCCTAAATCACTATGTATATGTATAATTTAAACAGGTTTTCAGTGATTGAATCCCTATGCAGAAGCAACATTTTATGATTTAAAATGAGGTCTTGGATAATGTAATTTCCCATCCATTCATGAATAAGATCCAAAGAAGTCAGTGGTATTCTGACTCAACTTCATGGGAATCATCACACACCAACAGCTGATGATAACATTGCTTTTTATTCTGTGGCAAAAGCCTCCCCACTCTGTTTCACATCAGTAACATCTTCAGTTCAAATAATGGAAATTCTATAAATTGGGACTTAGATTTGCCTTTAAACTTGATGGTTCCTCATTCTGAGCAATATTTGTTGTTCATTTAAAAACTGAATATTTTAAAAATTAATATTTTTAAACAAGTAGGTGTACCTCCTATCAAATTGTTACTTTTTTACACATTTCCAACCATTAATGTGACCCTTTAAGTCATGGATCCTTATTTCCATAATCAGAATAAGGAAAAACGAACAAATGCTGGACTATGCTGAGAATTATTTTCCATGCTCCAAACATATTTATTTTTAAAATTCCTATAGAAAACTTAGATATAAAATTGTTTGTTAATGAGTCTTATCTTAGGATCAGACAGGAAATTTTCAGGATTTCAGAATCCAACTTACCTATAGTAAATGACCCTTTTTACCAGAGACCAAATCCACCCAGATGGCAGAACACACCGCATACCCTAGATCTTGGCAAATGGGTAGAGATAAGAGAACTAACATTTATTGTAGCAGCAGACATGTTTTACAAATAGTATGTGATTTTTGTTATGCTTGGACACAGCAAGTGTTCTTGAAATCACCAGGAATTCCAATTCATAATAGCCAATAGATTAAAGAATACTTTCTGCCCTGATACTTTTGAAGTTTATAGTCATTATAAATTAGAAGTCTGCACACAAAAGAATAACTTGAAGGACAAGGGAAATGTTTTAGGTAATCATTATGAAAGAGAGGAGCTTTAATTAAGATCTTGGCCCCCTTAATACTATAAAAAAATTAATTCTTTAAAGAAGTTTAAAAAAGCTATTGTGGAATACCAGTGACTGGTACCACAATTAAACAACAAAAAAAGATACAGTGGGAGAAATCTGCCATTATATTATATGAAAATAATCTATGGCTTGCACTGGTGAGTGAGACCAAGGGATCTTCTAATTATCTCTTGACCAAAATGAAAAAAAAATCTATGGACAGCCCCTTGCTGTCCCCCAAAAAACTTGCAATAATTTTACACTGAACTTTCTATCAGCAGGACAATTAGGATAGTATAATAAACTACTTTTGGAGTAGGACCTTTACTAAAATTGTTGAGGAATATCTACTTTGCATCTCATCTGTCATCACCATTACCCTGGTACACCTATAAAGATGGGGTATGGACAAGAGGTTGAACACATTCAAATGAGTTTCATAAAGTAAGACTTGCAAAGAATTTTAAATATGTCTTCTTCACTGTTTGCTTACTTTCATAATTTTACTTGATATAAGGTTACTGATTTAATTTTGGCAAAAATATTGTTTCATTCCCAATCTGGAGGTTTTCAGTCTACCTTTCCAGTGAAAAGAGCACCAATTTAGATTGACTAATGATATAGAGAATAACAAAGCCTTGCTACTTAGAAATTTTACTGTTCAAATTATACTCAGTCTTCCAAAAAGTTAGAAAGAAGAAATGTAATTCTGAAACTAAACTTAGCAAAGCACTAATGACTTGATACCATGGAAGAGAAATCAGAGAAAGAGCCTGTAAACTCCTATGGAAAGAACACTGCCAGTATTTGAGAAAACTCAAACAAGCTGGTCTTCAGAATCACAACTGTTTATTTAAAGGACGCAAGCCCATCCTCATACCAGTAAAAGGATGTTCTGCTGGAAACTTTAAACTGTCAATTCTTGGAAATTCTCCAGAAGCTGACACCTTCAGACTCATATAAGTCACTGTAAAACTGAACTTCCTGTCGTAGACCCAAAGAAAAAGGTCCAGATGACTGAAACAGCAGAGTATCATGCTTTAACAAATGTTAATATTCTTTATTTTTATAGCTATTTTATTTTCTTTTTATTGGTTTAAGATTTTGGTTTCAATGGATACTTACTAGCTCTTAATATGATGCCCATGATGCCCCTTTCCTTAATATTGTTTGTCATCCCTAGTTATTCCTTAGTGTAAGTCCAGTGTCTAACTAGAGTTTGCCTATGATTTGGCCAAAATCCAAAACCCAAGCAAGGTTTTCTTCTGTATATATGGAATATGGAATATTCCATACCATTATACATGTAAGTAAATAAATATTCATTCCTCTGGGTGCCATCCAGCTCCATTATAATGAAATAAATAACTTCAAGTTTAATACAGAAGCAAACATCACAAAAAGACAGCTAAACGCATAAAATTCTCTAACAACACACAGGACCTTTTGTAGGAGCTCGTTTTTGTAACCAAACTTTTGTAAGTGTAGAGCTTGGGAAGACACTAACAGGACTGATACTCTCTTATTTTTATAGACTTTAAAAGGAAGGTTCACTCTTTTTTTTTTTTTAAGGATTTTAGTTATTTATTTGACAGACAGAAATAACAAGTAGGCAGAGAGGCAGTCAAAGAGAGAGGCAGAAGCAGGCTCCTTGCTGAGCAGGGAGCCCGATGTGGGGCTCGATCCGAGGACCCTGGGATCATGAGCTGAGCCGAAGGCAGAAGGTTTAATCCATGAGCCAGCCAGGAGCCCCAGGGCTTAAGTATTCTTATAAGTACACAAAAAAGTAGATATTTGATGGGTGTGTTGATTAATTTGTTGGGGAAATCTTTTTACAATGTTTACACATATCAAAACATCATGTTGTACCCTTTAAATATATATGACAATTTTGTTAATTATACCTCAATAAAACTTTAAAAAAGGGGAATTTCATTAAATTCTAGCTTAGAATTAGAGCTGATATAAAGACATAGCTGAACTATAGCTGATATAAAGCCCTATTGACTGAAACAAGGTGGAGAGTGATTAAAAAATTAAAAAAGGTAAAGTAATATGAAGAATACACAAATGTTGTAGGAAGATTCTTTCACTTGAGATTTTAGGCTTTGGAATATATACACTGCATGCAGTTGGTTACATGATTGAGGCTGTCCAGTGGACTGGATGAGAGAGAGCAAGTGAAGAGTTGTCAGTAAATGTTGAACCACTTGCATCCCAGGGATAAATCCCACCTGGTCATGGTGGGTAATTTTTTTTTTAAGATTTTATTTATTTATTTGACAGACAGAGATCACAAGTAGGCAGATAGGCAGGCAGAGAGAGAGGGGGAAGCAGGCTCCCCACTGAGCAGAGAGCCCAATGTGGGGCTCAATCCCAAGACCCTGAGATCATGACCTGAGCCGAAGGTAGAGGCTTAACCCACTGAACCACCCAGGCGCCCCATGGTGGGTAATCTTTTTTTTTTTTTT